>LTAE01000749.1:28335-40888 GCA_001647135.1 Pontederia paniculata
TCTCTCTCTCTCTCTCTCTCTCTCTCTCTCTATTCCCTATTGTCTTCCTCTTTTATTCGTCGACGGTCATTGCCTCCGCGGAGTACCCCATTCATGGCCCGACGATATGCGCCTTCAATCTCACAAGTCTCCTCCAACCTCTACCATTTGTTTATCCCCTAGGCGGCATCACATTGCATGATCTCCAAAATACCCATACCATCAACACTTTTTACTATTTTGTCATCATGCTTGGTTACATGACCTTTTTATCCATGGATCCACATATTGATACCCGTCCACTCGTTGGTCGTCGTCGTCAGCTGCTCCATTCAAGTCGACTCAAAATGGATCGACTCCTCGACATGGAATTGAGAACGTATTTCTTAGACTTTTTTCTACTACATAAAAGTTGACCCTTAGACATATCTCTATGGGACCCACCAACTTATAGATTGTGCACAAGCATGCATACTGTACTTTTTGTTTGGTGTCATATTTGAAGAAGAAAGTATGTATAATCAAGATTCTATAAGGATTAAAAAGAGCTAGTAGTTCTAGATTCAATTTTTAAAGTTGCTAATTTGCTTTGGATTCATTCTTTTCGCTTTTGTACGAATATCATACTAGTCTAATGCTAGTAGTTTTAAATATCAATGAGTTTCGACAGGAAAAATGCATAATCTATTTTATGATTTATAATAAATAAAAGTACAGGTTCAAAATATATGATTTATATTGAAAAAACAATGATATATATCAAATTTGAGCTACATGAGAAATTCTAAAGAGGAGAGACATAATGCCCCTCAACAATTTTACTAATTCTAAAATAATAATAATAATAATAATAATAATAATAATAATAATAATAATAATAATAATAATAATAACAGTTGTATTAAAAAGTTATTCAGAAGATGGTTTGATTTGTTTCTCTTTGCTATATACACCTTACATAAAAAATGAATTAATATATTTTTCCCAAAACATCTTATACATACCTTGGAAAAGAAAATTAACATATATAAAAAAACTGAGAGTAACTAAAAGTAGGTTATTGTTCGAGCGTTATATGTTAATATTTTTTGGAAAAAAGTTACCCACAAGTAATGTATAAAAGAATGATTGATCTTAAGTCACTTCTACTCCAACATGGCAGTTTATCATAAACAAAGTCATTAGTAATTTTCTTTTACTTTTATTGTTGCTAATATCTCTATTTTATCTTTTTTTTGTTAAAAGACACTATTTTTTTCATTTTTATTTCTCAGATGCATCCGGCATTTTAATGTTTTTAACCCTATGCTATTTTTTTCTTAAATGACACTTCCCCTTGACCATGCAAATCTTTACTTATTATCATTTGAATCAATCATAGGATTCATAAGTTGGTAAAGCTTCATGTTTATGGTAATTTTTTTGTGGAACATGGACTCTGTATTTTCTTTATGAGATTCTGGAAGTTTTATGAAAAAAAGTCATCAAGCTCTCAATTTGCATCTATTCTTTTTATAAAATCATCGTCAAGTTCCAACTTCACAACCTCTCGTTGAGATATGAGAACTAGAATCAAAATCAGCGATAATTCTTGTTGATTGCAAGTTTTTATTTCTTACTGAAGAGCAGAATCACTGTATTTCCTCTTTCATTTTTCTTAAATTTTTTTGCTTTCATAATGTTTTTCTTTTTCATAATTCTGTTTCTTATATTACCTTAACATTTTCATTCATATATTTTAATTAAAGCATCCTTCTAATTGACTTAATTAATATGATATTATAATAATTTTATATTTAATTAAGTGATTAATTGGTATCAACTTTAATTTTTGCTTCTATTTTTTATGTTGCTTTTTGTTTTTCGCTTTACTTATTTTATTATACTTTTTGGTGTTAATTCTTAATCAACTCACTTAATTAATATAATATCATATTGAGTTATACTTTAATATTTAATTTAGTTATTAAGTGAAATTATTTTTCAGTCATTATATCAACTCTTCTAGATGTGATAACAAAAATATGAACTCATTAAAAAATGTGACAAATTAACTTTTATAAATAAGGTTTATTTGGTATCTCTATTAATTTGTGTGAAATATGTTATTATATTATGTTAATTATTTTAAATATAATTAAATTTTAATTTCAAATTAATATTTTATAATTTTTTAAAGATTAAAATATTTTTTTCTAATTTAATTAAATAAATTGATTTTAAATTTCATTCAAATGTCCATTAAACTAAAGATCTAATCAATCTTTTAGTTCTTTGTCATTATGCTCTTTCATCCAAATATCAAATATGTTTAATTGATTAGTTCTCAACCACTATATGAAACTTAAATTTTCGCATCCAAACACCACTACAAAGTTTGTCCATTTGCCTCCGGTTATTGAGCCGACCAAGGACTAAGCCTTTGGTACTGTTTGGATCCGAGAATTTAAGTTCTATGAAATTCTAAGAACTTATTGATTTGATAGATTGATTCTATGAGTATTTGGATGAACTAAAAAGTAATGATGGGAACTAAAAAGTTGATTTGATAGATTAATTCTAATGAGTGTTTGGATAAAATTGGTGAAATCGATGATAATCATTATTTTTTTAATGAAGATAATAAATTTAATTGAATAAAAAAGTATTAATAATAAATTATTTTAATGTAATATATTTAAGATAATATAATAAAATGTTTTTAATAATTTAAATAAAATATATAAATTAAATATTATGTATAATATAATTAAATAATTAATTAAATTATAATTTAAGCAAAATAATAGTGAAAATTTAAATAAGTAAAATAGTTTAAAAAAAATAATAAAAATAGTTTATTAAATTTAAAATAATAATAACTTTTTATAATATTTAATAATTAATAAATAAAAATATAAGTTAATTTAATTAAATAAGATTAAAGAAAGAGTGAAGAGAGATAAAAGAAAAATATTTTATTTTTATGGATCGGACGTCCATTGATCGAGAGAACAATGGAACGGACGATCGTTGGTCTAGCGCGCGAGCGTCCATTGATCGAGAGATCAATGGAGTGGAAGATCGTTGGTCGAGCGCGCGGGCATCTATTGATCGGGAGATCAATGGATCGGACGACCGTTGGTCGAGCGCGCGAACGTCCATTGATCCAGAGATCAATGAAGCGGACGACCGTTGGTCGAGCGCGCGGGCGTCCATTGATTTGGAGATCAATGGACCGGACGATCGTAAATCATGCGTCTCTTCAAAAAGTAAAAAATAAAAATAAAAAAAAAGCAATTGGTTCCTGCAGTTTGCAGGAATTAATTGGTTATTGCCAATGACAAGAACTGAAACACCTGAACTTGGGGTCAAGTGACCCCAAGTTCAGGTGCATAGAATCCCATGTTGGTTTCGTCAAACGTCACATCGTTTGGCGGAACCAACGGGAACTAGACCCAAGTTCTGACCTGATTCCCATGCCCAAACAGGTTTGGGAACTCCCAAATAAGGATGACTCATGCTAGATTTATAAGTCATGTAAAATACCAACCAATTGTTATGCTCGTCGATTATTCACTATTAACTCTACTTGAAATCGTCAACGTTTCAATAAACATAACAATCATATCCTAACACGTCATTTTAAAAGGTTTATTTTAGTTTTAGAAATATTTAAGGTGATTGATAAATTGAAAAGTATTTTTAAATAAATGTATTACATATTATGAACAATATTTTTTTAATATTATTTTTAGAAGATATTTTCCTATCGATAAATTTTATAAATTATTGATAATCTAAATTTGAAATTATTTTAATATATCAAATTATTATGTTTCTTTATTTTAATTTGTAGACCTTTGGTAAAGCTTCGCGAGAAAGCTTGTTAAAAGTTAGTGTTTGATCTTTGAACCAATTGTTTACCTTTTTCAGAAAGCTCAAAAAAGAACAAGCTTTTAAAACTTTTTGTGAAACATCGTCTTGCCAAAAAAAGCAAGTCATGTAACTGATTAAGTTGAATTAAAGTCTTAACATAATTTTAAGAAAGGTTGAATGGCGCAGCTGTGACATCTTTAAATGCACCCCATCGTCTCGTTCTTTTTGTATGTAGCTGTCGGATTCTGCCTACGAAATCGTCACTTTTCCCTTGTTACTTGTCCACTTTACTTTTTACTTTCTTTTTATCACATTACAAAAAACGTCAGCATCTCAATCCAAATATTATGATTCACAAACGCGTAACAGATCTTGATTTTACTATAAAAACAACTTAAGGATCTTAGTTTAGGTCTTACTATCTTATAATCGATCTTACACATATCATATAATGAATATGATTATTTGGATAATTATAGTTTCTATATTCGTAGTAAGAATAATTAATTTAGATGACAAATATTTATTTTCTTATTATTTTATATTTTTATTTCTGCATTTTGGCTTGTGAATTGAACGACATATGACATATTTGGTTCACAAACTCTTTATGGTGTTAAGTAGGATCTCAATTCTGTCAATTCAGCCCCCTTCTCCTTATTGCTCTCGTGTGTAGGGCCTCAACATTTGATTGAAGAATAATTAAATAAGACTTAGATTAAGATCTTATTTTTTATTTTCTTATCAAATACCTAAATCTTGTGCATCTGAGCCTGCCGTTAAAATAGAAAAGAATGTGAGAGTAAATTATTTTTAATGGATGTTAAACTACACTGATCCATGAAATTAAAGGTGGTTGAACTATCTTTTAAATTAAAAATATTTAATTCGATGATATTCTCGTTTCAACCAAATGGGACCTTTGTGACTATTAGAAATGATCAAGAGTGATTCCTCTCCCTCGTTTTCTCTCTCTATATGGTGAAATGACAATTCACTCTTTTTTTTAAAAGTCTTACATCCTTTGAACTCATTCTCTTAACTCTCTCAACATATATAAATTCTTTATAATCGAAAAATAAAATCAAAATTAAAATCTTATTTCTCAAATTTTAACTAAATATTTTTTATTCTACTTTGTGAGTCTGAGTCTCATAGCATTTATTATGTGTGCAGTAAAAAAAAGAGAAGAAAGTAATTAAAGTCATCCCAACTCAAGAATATATTGGGAAAAGACTGAACAATATTTGCGGAATTATCTTCTTTCTCTTAATGCATAAATTTAAATGGAATGATGACAATAATAAAGAGAATTAAATTATACCAGAGGCACACAAGATTTACGTGAAAAACCTCTCAAGATGAGAAGAAAAAATTACGGAAGTGAGCAGCAAATCTTCCACTATGAAAAAGTAGGATACAAAGTTTCTTCTCTGACCTCAGCAGAGGAATACAGAAATAAAAGCCTCAAGAAATAATTTTGGATCTCGCAGAATAATCTCTCCAAAAATCGGAATAGAAGTCAGAAGGATCTCACCGAAATATCTGAGATTGATAAGAAGGTTGTAGAGAATCTGTGCTTGAAGTTTCGTTGAAAACGGATTAAAACTTGCCTCCAAATAAAACACCTAAAGACTTTCTCTCTCCTCTCTAATTTTCTCTCTCCTTCTTCTCGACGGATTTCGCATCTCACGGCGCTCTCTCTCTTTTATAACTTCTCACATGTTTGACTTGGAGTCAAACTCTTTTCCTTCTTTTTTAACTTCTTTGTCGTGGGCCCGCATTGATTAAAAGCCCAACAGAATAAAACTATTTTTAATAAATTAAGACTTTGAAAGTATTCATGAATAAGACTTTACATTTTCCTTTTATCAAACACTCTCTTGGCTCCATCTACCTCACACATCCACAAGCAACTGCCATAAGTGAGAGGAGGCTCCTGTAAACCCTATATATAGTCAGAGAAAAGGTAAGGGAGGGCCGACATTTTTAATGGTTAGTATTTAGTAAATTATATAATGAAATGTATATAACTGTTATGTTATGATGTTATCGTATATCTTATACATAATATAATACATTTTCTTTAAAAATGATTGTGTCTTAAATCGAGCGATAAATTTCAGTTTTTTCAAACTCAGATATGGTTTAAACTTGATTTTTGATAATATGATCCTTTCGGTGGCCGGAAAAAATGTCATTTTTCTTAAATATTTCGAATTGTTATGAATTTTTACATATTTCATTTTATACACGTGATCGTCCTATCTAATTTTAAAATTATCTCAAGCTAGTATTAAAGACGAGCAACTAATCGACGGTATATCAGCATTGGCTGCATTTTGACTTATAGACTGAAATAGACTGAAATAGACTGAAATAGGCAAGTCAAGGAGTGGATGGTACCAGTCAACGCACCGCACAAATGAGAGCTCCATGATCTTGCAATTAAAGCAATGTTATGCTCAACATCATAATTAAACAAGTTCCGACAAAAAAAATGGCATTGACAAAGTACCTATCACTAGTGCATATTAAGGACTAGGTCCTTTCTTTTCTGAATTTTGGAGACTTGAAGTTATATAAAAAAACTTGCAGAAAAAATATATAAATCAGCACAAGTAAAAAAAATGAAACAAATGTAGATTGGATTAAGAGTGCATGCACTCATAAGCAAAATATTGGATTCCCAAGTAAACAATTTCTTTTTTTTTTTGGTTTCTATCAGTCTCGCTCTGCCGATAAAGTTTTTACTCTAAGTGTAATTTTTTCAAGTATTAGATACTTTCCATCCTGAATAAAAATAGTAAAATACAATGGATTGGGCACCTTCGAAATCTTAAACATGACAAACTAAAGGAAAGCATATAATCATCATGAAGATCTTCCTTCAGTTCGCTCAGAGGTTTAGAGATTCTGTCATCAAATCTAGAAAGCTACTTATGGTTAGCATTGCCAGGAGAATCATCATCACGGTTGCGAGTTCTATCGAAGTTCCTTGGACCTCCCATTCCCAAAACCCTAAAGAATGATTCCTGAAACTCTCTTTCACATCATAATGTTCACGCTTGACATCCATGTCATGCTTGCACGTCAAATGGGGCAAACTCACACAAATCAACATGTCCCCTTTTATGATGTAACCCGTCCTAACCAAAACCTCTACTGATGCCAACAAACTTTGGAACCCTTCTCGAGGATAAAGCACAGGAGTAATTATCAGGCTTTAGTCTGCCTTGTGAATCCATCGAGTTAAACCTCTGGTTCCTTAACATCTCATGCTAGCAGTGCTTCCAAAGTCTTTGTTAACAAGAATATTATCTATGGTTACAACGACTCAGAGTCGAGATCATTTACTGCATATCTGCTAGTTACCACATGCACCAGATTTTATGCTTCTGTTCATATTTAGTTATTCACAATGTATATATAAAACCCTGTAATCCAAGTGAGGAAATATAAGAAAATCTACTCTTTCATGGTATCAGAGCTATGGCTACGTCAAGTTCATCAACTACGAATCCTGAAGCCTCGCACCAAACCAACACATCCATCAATCAACCAACAAGATACCCTATCTTGCCGTCTTTTTCTCAAGTTCACCATAGCCTAACCTTGAAACTCTCAGCCACTAACTATCTTTTATGGCAAACTCAAATTTTGCCTCTCCTACGAAGCTTTGATCTTGAAGGTTTCATCCTCGGCACCACCGTATGTCCTCCTACCACTCTCCCTTCATCGGATGTCAACTCTCCTCTTGACAATGCAACTCCACAACACAAAGAAAGGAGATTCGTCCATCACCACTTTTCTGCGTAACACCAAGTTCATTGCAGATGAACTTGCTGCAGCCGGCCACCCCATCTCGACGGCTTCTTTCAACGCCATTGTCTTCAACAACTTTGGCCCTGCTTTCAATGAGATGGTTGCCTCTTTATCTGCCCGCACCACCCCAGTATCCTTCTCGGAGCTGCATAGTCTTCTGCTTAGCCATGAGATCCGGATGGCTCATGCATCGCCACCGGCAGAGAAAATGCTCCCTCCAACTGCAAACCTAGCGCATGCCCCACAGCCCTCTTATATAAGCACCGACAGGCGAGGTCGAGGACAAGGTCGTCCACGTCCTCCTGCTCCTCGTAGAGACGCATGTCCAGTGTGTGGGGTATTTGGGCACAACCCTTACAAATGTAATTAAATAAGATTAAAGAAAGAGTGAAGAGAGATAAAAGGAAAATATTTTACTTTTATGGATCGGACGTCCATTGATCGAGTGATCAATGGAACGGACGATCGTTAGTCTATCGCGCGAGCGTCCATTGATCGAGAGATCAATGGAGCGGAAGACCGTTGGTCGAGCACGCGGGCGTCCATTGATCGGGAGATCAATGGATCGGACGACCGTTTGTCGAGCGCGCGGACATCCATTGATCGAGAGATCAATGGAGCGGACGACCGTTGATCGAGCGCGCAGGCGTCCATTGATCTGGAGATCAATGGACCGGACGATCGTAAATCATGCGTCTCTTCAAAAAGTAAAAAATAAAAATCAAGAAAAAAAACAAAAAAAAAGCAATTGGTTCCTGTAGTTTGCAGGAACCAATTGGTTCTTGCCAATGACAAGAACTAAAACACCTGAACTTGGGGTCACATAGGATCCCACGTTGGTTCCGCCAGACGTCACATCGTTTGGCGCAACCAGCGGGAACTAGACCCAAGTTCTGGTCTGGTTCCCATGCCCAAACAGGTTTGGGAACTCCCAAATAAGGATGACTCATGCTAGATTTATAATTCATGTAAAATACCAACCAATTGTTATGCTCTTCGATTATTCACTATTAACTCTACTTGAAATCGTCAACGTTGCTAATAAATATAACAATCATATCCTAACAGAAGGTTGGTCATTTTAAAAGGTTTATTTTAGTTTTAGAAATATTTAAGCTGATTGATAAATTGCAAAGTATTTTTAAATAAATGTATTACGTATTATGAACAATAATTTTTTGAATACTATTTCTAGAAGGTATTTTCTTATCGATAAATTTTATAAATTATTGATAATCTAAATTTAAAATTATTTTAATACATTAAATTATTATATTTATTTATTTTAATTTATAGACCTTTGGTAAAGCTTCGCGAGAAAGCTTGTTAAAAGTTAGTGTTTGATCTTTGAACCAATTGTTTGTTACCTTTTTCAGAAAGCTCAAAAAGAGCGAGCTTTAAGACTTTTTGTGAAACATCGTCTTGCCAAAAAAAGCAAGTCATGTAACTGATTAAGTTTAATTAAAGTCTTAACATAATTTTAAGAAAGGTTGAATGGCGCCGCTGTAACATCTTTAAATGCACCCCATCGTCTCGTTCTTTTTGTATGTAGCTGTCGGATTCTGCCTACGACATCGTCACTTTTCCCCTGTTACTTGTCCACTTTACTTTTTACTTTCTTTTTATCACATTACAAAAAATGTCAGCATTTCAATCCAAATATTATGATTCACAAACTCTTAACAGATCTTGATTTTACTATAAAAAAAGTTAAGGATCTTAGTTTAGGTCTTACTATCTTATAATCGATCTTACACATCATATAATGAATATGATTATTTGGATAATTATAGTTTCTATATTTGTAGTAAGAATAATTAATTTAGATGACAAATATTTATTTTCTTATTATTTTATATTTTTATTTCTGCATTTTGGCTTGTGAATTGAACGACATATGACATATTTGGTTCACAAACTCTTTATGTGTTAATTAGGATCTCAATTCTGTCAACTCAGCCCCATTCTCCTTATTGCTCTCGTGTGGAGGGCCTCTGATGTTTAATTGGAGAATAAGACTTATATTAAGATCTTATTCTTTATTTTCTTATTAAGCACAAAAAATTTAAGTATGTGAGCTCATCGCATTTAATATTAGAATAGAAAAAAATATAAGAATAAATTATTCTTGATGGATGCTAGACTACGTTGATCCATGGGATTAAAGGTGGTTGAACTATTTTTTAAATTAAAGATATTTAGTTCAATGATATTCTCCTTCCAATTAAATGTGGCCTTTGTGACGATTAGAAACGATCAAGAGTGATCCCTCTCTCTCTCGTTTTCTCTCTCAATTCACTCTTTTTTTTAAAGAGTCTTACATTGTAACACCCGGATCCGTTAACCCGCAAGCTCGCAACTCAGATTCAATAAGAAGGAAAGACACTATAAATATAACCTAGGGGTTTGAGCCACAGATTTTTACTGTTCAAAATATTCTGTGGCCGGCCCTAGGTAAGATGGACCTCTCCTCCTTTCTCCTGTTCATGTGGTTTTCTCCTGTTTCTCATCCTTGTATTTATGTGCGGCCTAGGGGAAGAAGATCCACCATCGCAGCAGGAGAAACGTCGGAGAGGACGTCCCCGGAAGAGTAGACCGAATCCAGAAGAAACCGAAGGTATGTCCCAGGCGGATTCCTAGTACATAACGTATAGCAGTTTAGATCTACATGTATTGGATTGGTCTCTATTTGTTTGGTCTCGAATCTATTTCTCTTAGAGTTGCATGCGTGTATTGATCTCTATTCGTTTGATCTAGAATTCGATTTTATTAGATTAGCATGCGTTGGATTGATCTCTATTTTGTTCGATCTCATTTTCGTGTTGTATAGTAGATTGGCATGTGTTGAATTTGCCTATGTTTGAACGATCTGCGAATTCTGTTTCTATGTCACGGGCCGCATCGATCCAACACGGGCCGCAACAAGCGGACAGTCGGATCGAGCGGACGACCGATCATGCTAGACGACTTAGTGTGGATGACCGAACACGCCAGAAGGCGTGGTGTGGGCGTCCGAATATTGTTAGACAGCGCAGTGCGGGTGTCCGAGCACCCAGATGATGTGATGCGGGCGACCGACGTATTCCAGACAGCGCAGCGCGGGCGTCCGAGCATCCCAGATGATGTAGTGTGGGCGACCGACGTATCCCAGATGTTGTAGGGCGGACGTCCGAGTCCCCCAGATGATGAGGCGTGGGCGACCGATGTACTTCAGATGACGCGGTGCGGGCGTCCGACATCCCAGATGATGTGGTGCGGACTACGACGTATCCCAAATAGTGTAGGGCGGACGACCGAGCACCTCGATGATGTAGTGTGAGCGTCCGAGTACCTCAGGTGATGTGGTGCGGATGACCGACGTAGTCCAGACAATGTAGTGCGGGTGTCCGAGTACCCCAGATGAAGTGGTGCGGACGATCGATGTGTTCCAGACGATGTAGTGCGGGCGTCTGACATTCCAGATGATGCAGCATGGACGACCGGTGTACTTCAGATGACGCGGTGCGGGCGTCCGACATTCCAAATGATGAGGCGCGGACGACCGATGTACTCCAGATGATGCAAGACGAGCGTCCGACGTTCCAGACAATGCGGTGCGAGCGTCCGACATTTCAGACATTGGACGATTGAACACTCCAAGCAGTGCGGAGCGGGCGACCAAACAGGCCAAGCGGTGCAGAGTGGGCGATCGAACATGCCAGGCAGTGGAGCGGGCGACTGAATAAGCAGACAACATGATATGCAGCAGTAAGCACGATACTCTATTGGTCACGGGCCGTATCCTGATCACACGGCCCGGGGTCCAGACTCAATAATACAATAGAATCCATTATTTAATACTTAAGGACCTTGTTGTGGTAAGAGTGCAAGATTAATAATCTAAGTAGGAAGCCGACCATTGTTTAGGAGTCGCCAGAGTTAATATATAGGGCGGGTAGCGTGGCTGCTACCTGGTTCCTGTTGTTCAGCCTGCTCCCGCTGTTCAACGAAGAGGATTCACGTGCATCCTCCCCTTTTTGGACATTGGCCATGGTAGTGCACCACCACTGGCGGTCGGCGTACCTAGAAGACTCATGAGCGATTTATTAATTTACCCCAAAGTTACCTGAACATATTAATGGGATAAGATCTAATATTGTTGCAGAATTTCATATAATGTACTTACACTAAGACAATGTTTCATGTATCTTGTTTATGTCCTGATACTGTTCCAGGATATTGCTGATTCTATCGGGTGTTGTTTGGATGCAAGAATTTGTGTTCTTATTAGTCCCCAAAAACTAATCGATTAGACAGATAAATTCTGATTTGGTGTTTGGATGAAAAAATTTAATGATGAAGAACTAAAAAGTTGAGTAGATGTTTTAGTTCGATGGGTGTTTGGATGAACTTTTAGAACTAAAATATTTTTATTTTTTAAAAAAAGAAAAAAAAAATAGTTAAATTAAATATATATATATGATAATTTATTATTATTTATTTTATATGCTTGCTAAAGTGATTAATATTATAAACTTGCTTTAAAAATTGCAACAAATAATAATTATTATTTACTCATTTAAATAAGAAAATTAATAATAATGCGAATTAAACAATTTTTTAGAGTTTTATTAAGGATGAATTAGCAAACAAATTCATACCAAAAAATAATTAACTTAATATAAATATTTAAAATTGAAAAAGGAGAAACGTACATTATGTTCTTTGATTAATGATTCATATTATAATTTATTGTAACCGAGTAAAATAATAAAATGCAAATATAATCTAAACAACACGTTATATTGTTTTTTATTATAAAATAATATTAATTCAATTATTTGTTTTATGTTATTATTATAAGCTAATTAACGATAATTTTAAATGAGTTGACATTTTTGTCTACTCATTT
>LTAE01000749.1:46552-118573 GCA_001647135.1 Pontederia paniculata
TCTTGGGTCGACCTATATGCCTCCTCCTCCATACACTTTGCTGTTTATATAACCTCCTCCTCCTTTAACTGGTCGACCGTTTATATCCTTAGGACGCCCACTGCACACATATGATTCTTCATGATGTGTATTACGTGTGCAGTGATCGTCCATTTCTTTAGCTCAGGTTGACCGCTGTACTGAACTTGTCTATGTCCTGTTACAGAAATCAGCTCAAACAAGTTCATTAGTACAGACTGAGTTCACTTACAAATTTATGATCATTCAACACAATCTCGGGATCCTAGATTCAATAAGAGTAACGTGACCCATGCATTGGATTATTTGCAGATCGCCTATGCAATTGACCAACATGTCCAACACCACCAACTTTGACTTGCTCTCTACCTTTGCAACAATAGCTAAAGCTGCATTCCTAGAACCTGATTGAGCAAAGTTGGGTGTCACATAGCAAGCAGACGAATCATGATTTCTCCTCCGAACACAATGATTAGAAGGCTGAAATCGATCCTCACTCCTTTCTCGTACTTGTCCACGGTGAGATGGTCCATACCGTCCACTCATATTCGAAACACCATCATCAACTTCAGTTTTCACATCTAGATCATTGAGATCGTCAGACCTGGGGGAGCAACAAAAAGAAATAATAAGTAACAATATAACAACTAATAGATAAAAGGGATATATAGTCCAAATATTATAAAAGGATGCTCTCATCAAACTTACCTGCTTTCTCTAACGTAGGATCCTTGAGGCTCACCTGACAAGCTTGGTCTTCCGATTCGAGATGACAAGTCTCTCCTAAATGATGAACCAGATATTGAAGGTCCACCAACAGCAACAACATAAAAGGAACCATCAGAATGATATTTCATACTGGCGGGTCCATTATTTGACACCTAATCTCTATTATGCCTACGACTTTTAGGCATTTGGTCCCATCCAGAAAATTTCATCCATGTGCTAGCTGAAGTTTCTTTGTTGGGATCATCACCAAAGTAACTAGATACATTATCAGTTGATACTAAAGCATCTTCAACAAACCTCTTACACTTTCTTCCACCATTTAATCTTGTATAACCCATATGAGTTGTTCTTACATTGTTCTTGCCATATTCAACATCGGAACCTTCTGAGACTGATGAGCATTTTAGCAAGGACTGAAAAAAAGTAAGCTGAATGAGCTCCATCACGTGCAGTAAATTGCATGTCTTTGCATGTCATGCCATCAACTGACAAACGAACATGACGTATACTAGAAGGTGGATCAAACTCATTCTCTCTATTGTCAGAATCATAATCCACATGTTCAGTTTCCTCTTCATCTTCATGTCCCCAACCATGGAGAACATGATCCCTAATTTCACCATCTTCATATTGAGAGTTATCATCTTCCAGAAAATGAATCTTTTTCATTCCATTGGTCTGCTCGACATCATTGTTTGATGAATTTGTCTCACAACTGTTCACATAATTGGCCAAACAGTAATTATTTTCCAACTTGATGCCTACAACATCATCTGCCATATCAGCACCAACTTTTAACAATGTTGTGTCTGATGACATGTAAATAAAAGCCTTTGGACTATTATAATCATTGTATTTGCCTTTGGAGAACATAGCATGTCTACTATCAACAACTTTTTGATCCGCCATACTCGTTTCATGTCTACCATCATGTGCAGTTCGAGAACGGAATATTTCATTACCATATGTGACTCGATAGTTTCATGGTAATGAATACTTCGTAGGCACGATTCTCTACTGACTTCTCTAATGGATTCATCAGTGTGATATTTCCTGACGATAATCAAACCATCAAAAGGTCCAACTTTAACAGACACATCATATGTGGCCTTTTTGTTTGCGCATACATTCTGATCAATTGGTTGCTTAGAAGCTTTGTTATCCAAATGGTTAGTTGAAGGATAGTCATTAATATTGTCTCAGTTATGCATGTCAAGATTCCTCTCAATCTGAGGGTTTAGGTTGAAGTGTTGTACTTGGGAATCAATCAAGCAATGATCATCAGGGCTGCTCACCTCAACAAATTTGCCAGTACTTTCATTATCATCGACATTCTCATAAGAGTCTTGATCTTTTGTAGATTGGCCCAACTTATAATGTGGCTTATGGGTGGTGGAGTGACATAATGCATTCTCTCCATAAACCAAGAATGTGGGTTCAATTTCCATTGATTCACTGTCTTCATCAGACTTTAGCTTCTCAATAGATTCGACCACACAAGAGTATTTGATAAAAGGTTCATCAGCGGGAGAAATATTTTCAGCACCACAGATATAGCTCTTTTGGCCATTCAAAGGTGTAGTTTCTTCATTAGAAAACACCAAAGAAACAGAGTCATGATCCAAGTGTTGTTTCATTTCATCATTACCATGGCCACAAGAAACATAGCATTGATTTGCTTCAGAATCTAATGACTTTACATAAGACATATCATGTACCTTCCAATTATCCGCTTTGAGTGAAATACAATCATTCATATTACCAACATCAACATTGTGATCTTCAAATTCAGAAACACAAAATGTCTCAACCTTACTGTTACAGGTGTCGAGGACAAATTTCCCTTCATTCGGAGAATTTTCAACTTTCTAATCATTGGCATCACAATCTTTGTCCCATGCATCAATCATAGTGTTTAGGTCCCAATGAAACCTAGGATTAGAAAAGGAAGATTTCACATTGTCTGGAACTGCAGTGATCCCATAAAACTTCTGCCACTTGGTGACCCATTAACATCAACAAACTTAATAGACGAGGAAGAATCCATCTCCACAGGGAGACTACATTTTCTATTTAGATCCTTAGCAATGACCATATGCTGACCATTTTCTTCACATAAGAAAATTGGTTCAGAACTTTTAGCGTTAGACGAGACTTCTCCCTTAAAAGAATGATTCTTTGAATTAAACCCTCCAACATTTATGATATCACCAACTTTACCATTGTTGCAGGCAGCAACAACCAAAATTGAAATACCAAAAAAATTCGCAGTATCACAAGCTTTGTCATTAATACTTTTGAAACTATATCGTTCATTTGAAGTTAGTATCTTTTTGTGATGCTTCTCATATTCTAAATTTCCTTGACACAAAACCATTTGATTTGTAAAAAGAGTCATTAGAATACTTTAACTGATAAGATTGGGATGGAGGTGATGGAGAACAAGCAAAAAGAAACCACTCTTTTCTTTATGGGAACACTTTTGAGTGATTCATCAAAGTGTTGACGAAGAATATTCACACCAACCTGTCAAAAAAGGAAATTGTTAGAAAATTTTGGAAAAGAGTCTTTTACATTCTCATCAAAAGCTTCACAAGCAAAACCTTCTTAGACTCGGAGATGGAAACATCCAACATATTCTTTTTAACTACTATATCCTCGCTACTTATAGAAGTCTTGACAATACAGTTCTTTTTGTTTCCTTCAATGAAGGAAGTTCTAGCGCATCTCACAGCTCTTTGTCCTCCTTTCATGGATATCTTCCAATTCAAATTAGGATCTTCAACTCCTGAAAGTTCAAGCCCCATCATTTTCAGTATATTTCCTGAGAGAGCTCCAAACCCATAAAATCTGCCACCACAAATCATGCAAGACTTTGATCTTGAGTGACTTTCGACAATCAATGTTTAACCGCCTTGGCAAGTACAGTGAAGAATCTGCAACACGTAATTCACTTCTTAGACATTATATTTTCAATACAAAAAAGAAACTGGCCATTTTTAAGACCAAAGAGTAGATTTAAACAAGAATTTGCAGTTCTCCACTTGTTATATAAGTCAAAAAGTGAAAACCAGCTACTGATAAGAATCCCTCATCTGCATCATGATTCAAGAGAAACAAGAATAACTCAAGTAACCACCTATCAGGTCCTAAGCAACTTTGTGCGGTCTCTGGGAAATAAAGAGCAAACTAGCCAAGTGTTAGAAACTGGAAACTCCAACAAAACTTGACGTGCTTTAAAATTCATGATATTCTTTAATCAGAAGGCATAAATTTTTATATGAGTTGAGCAGTTGGCATCAGGTTTTGAGGTATAAAATTTGACATAAGAGACATGGTGTCCATCTTCTACTTCTATTGACATTCAACACTAACAAAAAACTTCAATCAGTGGATGTCGCACATGGCGTTTTAAAATGTCTCAAAAGCAACTGGAAAACAGTGCACATAGGACATATAGCAAATAGTTCTCCCACTTTACTTTGCAACCTGCCTCCACGAGATTATGTGCAATGCTTTGTTTATTGAGGGAGATTATGCAGAGTTATTAACCTTTTTATGAAGTTCAACTTCCTTCAACCATTTCCCTAATTTTTCATTTTTAACCCGACAAGGGTAGATAACTTCGGATACTACAAAAAATTATGAAGAAATAGCTTTCAGAGTGATTCCTTTGTCATGAAGACTACCCGTTAAACATGACCGAGAAAGCCACAAAGCTTGGATATGCAGAAAAGCAGATGATGAAGCCCCTATCCGGTGAAAAGTTTAGAGCCATTCATAGTCTAAGTCCGTGAGTTATTCCTGAAGTGATGAAGAACAAATCTTGTCAAATTCTACGGGTCGCAAAAAAGAGAAGAACTCAAGGGAAAAAGATCCTGATGCAAGATGAGGAAGAACAAAAATCGTAGAGCCAATTCTCCCTGCCGATCAAGAAAACCAAGAGGAAGCACTGTTCCAAAGTAGAGAAGATGCAGACCAAGATATCCAAATCCAAGAGGCAAATCCCTTTCCTTTCTTGTCCGATGACCTAAAACCAGGGACCGAGGGCACAAAGCTCGTTTCTTTTGCCAAGTGGGTACAATTGTCACCCTTCACCTGCCCTGAAATCCTGCATGCAATAGGTAGATCGAAGCCACGAAAACATACGCAGGCGGTGACGCCATTGTGACTCCGTTCCCCAATTCCCGAAGGACGAAGGGAGGAAAAATGGACAAAGACAACTATTTCCAAAAGTAAAACCTAGTGGATCCCGACGATCGATCGGAGAAACGAATGATCCGAGTACACTACAACGGTTCCCACGTCGGAATCAGCCGGCGACAACGACATCACAAACTAGGAACATATAGAAAGAAAGAACTAAGAGTTTTTCCTATACATGCATCTCAAAACCGGGCAGCCTCCAGATGCACTCCCATTCCTCTCGGCTCCTTACAATATCTGTCTCTTGTCCTCTTTATTACTATCTTCCTCTCCTGCGGTGGTGGCGCCTTCTCTTTGTAGAGAAATCTATCCTTCCCTGACGAAGAGTGAACCGATCCCTTGGACACCACCACAAACACTTGTTCCTCTCGTCGTCTCAGTCGTCGTCTTCCTGCTTTCTTCTTTCCTTTGCGGGAATTCGTCGCCTACACCAAATGCCCCTTTCACTGTTCGACGATATGTGCCTTCGATCTCAAAAGCCGTCTTCGCCTCCAAACCTTACCACCTGTTTGTACCACGCGCCCCATATCACTGAACTACCCCTAATATAAACGATAATTTATGATACTGCCATCACACTCACATCTCGATGACCGCTTTGCCCTTTCGGCCGTATCTTTTAACACGCGTGCATCCCGTTATGTTTCCTCCGCCGCCGGGTGCGCTTGAGTCAGCTCAGAATGGATCAGCTCTTCGGCGCCTGGGAATTCTTATTATTAATAGTTGGTATTAATTAATATTAATATATTAAGAGGAACAATTGGATGTGTATATGCGTTTTTATATTTTAAATCATTAAATTTCAAATTGATGATCTAAATTAAATTTTATTTAAGTCATGAATTTTAATTATTCATTTGTTTGATTTGATTTACATTATTAATTTAAAATTAATGGTTAAAAAACTAAGACAATATATATATATATATATATATATATATATATAATGTGAATTAGCACTATGGACTTTAATATTAATATTATAAAATTATTTATATTATTAAAAAATTAATCAGGAGGTGATTTGATTAATGGGCCAAGCGGATCCCTCAAAAAACCAAACATGATTGACCTGCAACTTTTATTTATAACAAAATATATAAATCATGCGATCAACTAATTAGCTCATGACACCACCAAAGTAAAAGACATCCTGTTATTTGCTTGTGGTGTGCAATGCCCTGGACCACACTACTTTGTTCTTTTCTTCAATGTTCAGTTGTTCTCTCCCCTTTCATGGTGTATTGGAATTAGTTGGCGTATCTAAAGAGCAAGTTAATGTTTAGTCGCCCTTTTCTTTTTAAGATTCATCATCCCTAATTTCGATTATCTTTATGCATAATCCCAATGATCGGTCATACCATATTTCTTTGAATCAACATTCTTTTTCTTTCTAGCATATCATTTTGAGTAATAAAAATGATCATGTCAGCAAATAAGTTACGGGGTGTTTCTTTACGTGTAACTTTTCCATGTTATTGATAATTTGAATTTAAAATTATTTGAGTTCACTAAATTATTCTAAGTATTTTGGATTGTCTAATAATATATATTAATTTTTAAATATATTTATATGTTATCAATCAAATGATAACTTATTTATAGGTGATTTATATATTTGCGCTTCTGATTCTTCCATAAATAAAATAGAATACATCACATAATAATAACACAAATAATGATAATATACTATAAAAACAATTTATTAATAATAATATATTATTTAAAGAGTTAATTAAGTCGAATTCAATCTGAAACAATATTAAAAAAAATTATCTTGGTCTCACCATTCATGATGATGTCAAGATTTTCTTGTATGTTCAATCAAAAGTGGTTCACAAGCATAATAGCTAAAGGAGATCGAGCTAATTCAAGATTTTTCTATGACAAAAAAATAATCACCTACAAGTCTTGACGGCTTCGATAACTCAAAATCTTTGTTATATGAATATTAAAACATGCACAAGCATAATAGGAACATTAAATATTACTCATGTCCTCAATCCATGAATCGATCGTGCATGGGGAGGATTCAGGTTTGGATTCAACTTTTCCCAAACAGTCAATTAGACTCAACAATTTGTTTTCTAGATTAAACTAGTCCGAATTATTTTAAAGTTTTAAAACTACTATAAAATTTTAAATACATCAAGAAAAATATTTAAGAAATATTATTGATACCTTGTTTTAAAAAAAAATAATATTCAGAGTGGTTCAAATTTAGGAGAAAAGAAAAAAATATCGGATAATCTGATCAGGTTATCAATATGTTGATTTTTTATGATCTTCCTATATTTAACCTTCTATCGATTCTACGATCTAATTGGATCTTTACGATTTTCATAAAATCTTTCACAAAATCAAATGATTCTTGTCCGATCGTTGATCTTGTAATTCTTCTTCAATTTTAAGTAAAATCACGATCTTAATAACCTAAATTAGTATTCAAAATTATCCTAATTAATTCATTAGATAACTAATTTGATTGGATCAAAAAATTTAATAAATGCATTTTATCCTAAACCATTCAAAACCCCACAAACACCTCATCCATCAAGACAAATGTTGATATATGAACAAAATGAATATTATGTACCATTTATTCAAAATCTCAATGTCTACACTTGTAGGCATGAGAACTCATATGACTCCATAGTTGTTCGTTATTTTTCTCTAACCTATACGGAGTGACCTCTTTAATAACCCTACGATTTGCACCTTTGATCTCAATTTCCTCTAACCTTCACCACGTGTTTATTCCCGAACTACCCCTACCATCGACAATTTTACAATAACGCCATCGTGTTCAAAATACAATTACCATTTTACCCTTTTTATGTCTGCATGTTAATATGCATCCGTTGCTAGCTCCATTCGAGTTGGCTCTTTATTTTTTCTACCCAAAAGTTGACACGCATGGGGGCTGGCAACTTAAAGATTGTGAGGTTAGTTTTTTTTAAGGAAGATGGTTTATCTAATATAAGTGAAGTCCGAAGAATCGGAGGATACAATGTCTTGAAGACCTAGAGGAGGGTCTTCATCCCAAAAGGTATCCATTACAGATTGACGACCCATGTTTGCCAAAAAATCAGCGGCTCTATTGGCCTCCTTGAATATATGTTTACAATTGAAATTTTCAAAAAGAGGTATAAGATTCCATATATATTCAAGTATGTTCCTTAACCACCATGGACAACACGTGCTCTTGTTAATCATTTGGACCAACACCGTAGAGTCTGATTCACAAAAAATGGTCTGAATGCCTAGTTGATGACACCTGAGTAATCCGCACTTGAATCCCCAGGTTTCCGCCTCCAGCGCATCGTTCATAGTTCTTCTAAGTGCTCCTGCAGATACAAAGGTTAAGTTAGCAGACCTAATTATGAAGCCTGCTCCCCCCGCTTCCTCGGGCCTTATAAAAGATCCGTCCGAGTTCATTTTGAACCCAGGTGGAGGCAGGGGTCCCATCTGACCCTAATGGGGTCATTAGGGGGGTTCCCCTCAGGTATGTGGATCAGTGTGAATTCATTCAAGCTAGCCAACACCCTTTCCCAGGTCACAAGCATGGTTGCATTTCTGGAATTAAAGTATGAGTCGTTCCTTTGCTTCCATATTCCCCATAGACAAAAAGAGAAAAGGGATAAGAATTTTCGTTTTGAGAGACAGTCCAACCATGGTCCCTCTTTGATCCAGTATCCTAAGTCCCATGAGGAAGTATATCTGAATTGTATCCCTAGAAGTGAGAACACAATTGGTTAGAAGTGGGACACTGAAAGAATAAATGCACATTTGTCTCCAGGTCTGTACCACATAGTGTACAAGCAGGGTTCAAAGAGTGGTCAAAATGAGTGAGCATGTGTTTAGTTGGAAGCTTGTTATGTGAAAGTTTCCAAATGAAATTATGGATTTTAGGGGGTAAAGGGATGTCCCATACAACATTCCAACCATGCCATCCTCTGACCTGTGCCCGGGTAGGTGGCCTGCAAATGAAGTTATACACAGATTTTGCATGTGCTTCCCCATGGGTATCCGGCACCCAGATTCATGAATCATCACTGGGGCAAGCAGACAGATATATATTAAGGATTTTAAGAGCTAATGCAGGGCCGAAATAATCATACAGTAAGCAGGAATTCCAACAATTATTTAAAATAAAATCTTTAACTTTGAGCTCTTGGAGAGGAGCGTGAACGTTGATATAAGTAGGTTTTAGGCTTAGCGGCATGTTAAACACCCAAGGGTCCTGCATGACCTGGGTTGTATTTCCATTCCCGATATGTCTTCTTATTCCTTCTTTGATAGCCTCCATAGCCTGCATAAGTTGTTTCCAGCACCAAGCCATATCTTGTATAGAAGAAGAGAGTGGGAACCATGGATGAGGCATAGTGTATTTGCTTACCATCATACTTACTCAGATGTTATCTTTTTTGTTTAGAATATTCATGACCCTTTTGGCGAGGAGAGCTGTTTTGATGTGCTGCAGAGATTTGATACTCAGTCCTCCCTCAGTCTTTGGTTGTTGAACTATTTCCCAATTTATGAGGTGTGCTCCTTTTTTTCCGTCAGTGGAGGACCAGAGGAAGCCTCTTGCAATTTTTTCTAAAGACTCAATAAAACCATTAAAAATATAAATGGCACCCAAAGAGTAATTTGGTATGGTATTTAGAGTGGATTTGATTAGGACAGTTTTGGCGGCTTGATTAAGGCATTTCTCTTTCCATCCTGCCAATTTACTAGACATTTTGTTGGTTATATGTGCCAGATGCTTGTGATTAAGGGATTTATAAGAGACTGGTGCCCCTAAATACATAAAAGGAAATTGTCCAATATCAATACCCAGTATGTCTTTAATCTTGTTTTTTCTGGTGCCATTGAATTTATGAGGGAGGTATATTGCTGATTTTTGGAGGTTGATTTTCTGGTTTGTAAGAGCCTGATATAATTTGAGTATGTCCTTTAGCCTTTTACAGTTTGATGAATTTGCAGCAATGCATACCAGCAAGTCGTCTGCATAAAGTAAATGGTTGAGGGTAAATGAGCCAATCTGAAAAGGTTGTACTCTGTTAAGTCTTACTTTTTGGTTTAATAGGGAGGAGAGAACTTGAGAGACAAGGATAAACAAGTATGGAGATAAAGGATCACCTTGTCGGATACCTTTTGCACTGTGAAAGCTATTAGATAAGGTTCCATTTATGCAACATGAGTAGATGGGTGATTGAATACAAATTTTAATCCATCGGATGAATGTTTCTGGGTAGCCCATGACCTTGAGCACATTTAAGATGGCCTCCCAAGAGACCCTATCAAATGCCTTTTCCATGTCTGCTTTAAGCAACATATATTTCTTTCTTCCTTTTTTTTCATAGAATGAGCAATCTCTTGAGCCATATGGATATTGTCATGGATAGATCTGTTGGCCACAAAGGATGCTTGTGCTGAATCTATTAGGTCAGGAAGGGTCGACTTTAACCTGTTTGCTAGGATTTTGGCTATAACTCTATATGTTATGTTACACAATGCTATTGGCCGGTAATCTCCTATTAGTTTTGGGTTGTCTTTTTTAGGCATAAAAATAAGTGTGGTATTAGAACAGCCCACAAGCAAGGTCTGGTTTGTGAATTTTTTTTTGATTTCTAGTGTGATATTATTTCCTATTATGTCCCAATAATTTCTAAAAAATTCAATTCTAAAGCCATCTGGTCTAGGTGTCTTTCCAGTGGGCATGAACCAGAAGGTATCTTTAATTTCTTTAGATGTCACATGTGAGGTGTGGTTAGTTGGTATTAGGTCTAATGACATGTTTCTTAAGAAGATAGAAGTTTATGATTTTGCATAACTTTGCAACTAATAATATTATCATGTGCATTAAAATTTTGAATCAGAAGTTGGTTTTGATTTTTAATGTAAAACTAATAGAAAAATGAATTGCTATATTTTTCGTGAAAAAAGAAACATGCTACACAAGGATAGATCCAAACAAAATTCTGGGATAGACCAATATATATTAATAAATACTTAATAACAAATAACATTATATATTAAATTAAGCATAAGGTAGAAGGATTTTTTATGGATAATTTAGAAGGATTATATCTTTATATAAACTTTAAAACATATGATAGTTAAACATTTTTTCGTTAATTAGGAGGGTCCAACCTTATTAAAATTTTAAAAACGACACCACACAAACCTAGCCATCAAGAACATTTCAAAAGCATGGAGGCAAGTCCTACAATTCAAGAATTCTTTTTGTCCATGATGTCATGCATTCCTTGGAAAGGAAATTAACATATATCATTTCAATAAGAAGAAAATTGAAGTCCCATAAAATTGGGGGTGAAAGCAGGTCATTTTTTCAAAGAGAGTTTTACTCTTCTTTTTGGTACGAAAAAAGTCTTTAAGTACAAGTCAACTTTTGCTTATGCTGAAAATTATGTTTGAAACATTCTTGATGCCTCGAATTTAAATTTTCCTTGTGCTTAAGTTTAATCGTATTCTTAAACTTAATATGAAAATTAAAAGAATATGAATATACTACAACAATCGAGGATTTGCACAGTTTATAATGTACTATATTTATTTATTTATTCACATCAATAAAAAAACCTGTATATCTGTATATCTATCTTTTTTCTCTAATTTTCATCTCGTTATTCTATTATAATTTATAATAATTTTTATTTGAAATATTTACTTAATATAACACAAGTTTATGATACTTATTTTTTGTTTATTTACGGTATGAGAATGTGAGTGAAAAACAATGGCTAATGACATAAGGTTAGTTCCATTTCATACTTCTATTTTTTATTAGATATGTTTTAAATTTAATTATAAAAATATCATTTTAGCGGTCAAGTGAAAAGAAACAAAATATTTTAAAAGAAAATTGTTCTCTCCAAGTCCTCTATTACTTTTCATCACGTCGTATTATCTATTTTTTCTCTGTATTATCTTTCCATTATGTCTGTTCATAAGAATGGTTATCTAGAAAAAAAAATTTGTTAGCTTTTCACAACAAAAAAAAACATTTCATCACGACAAAAATAAGTGCAATAATAGTTGATTGATTAACTAATTTAGTGAATTGTTTAAGAAAATTAAGGATTATATCCTAGAAACATTATTATTGTGAAACTTTTACCAAGAATTATGACAAAAAAAGGAATTCATATTTCATTCATCATTTTTTTTCTTTTGAAGTAAAAAAAAATATTTTAAATTATTTTTCCTCCAAACCAAGGGATAAAGGAAATTACGGGCCTACTACGGAGCAGGCCTTACACATCCCCAATTCATTTGCGCCCAAATTATTGGGCCTTCATGAGGGCGTGTTAGCCCATCATCACAAACGCACGACTATTGAAAAAATCAGGTCCGTCAAATTCAAAACTCAAATCGTTTCCACCAACGTCATACGCCTTCATTTAATTAATTTATTATATATGACCGAATGCAAAAAAATTATATGAACGTTAGCAATTAGGAGCGGAGGCGCACAACTCCTCTCTCTCTCTCTCTCTCTCTCTCTCTCTCTCTCTCTCTCTCTCCTTCCTCCAGCAGCTCTATGGAGGCTCCCATGGCGGATCGATCCGCGCACGAAGGGGAAGAAGGAGTTCTTGCGGAGCCCTCCTCATCTCCTTCGAAGTCCGTCGGAGAAGAAGCAGAGGAACGCCCGGCGGAGGTGCATGAAGACGACCCTTACGAACTCTCCCGTGGAGAGCTCCGAAGTGAGTTCTTATCTCTCGTTGATCTTTAAGTTTGAATGGTCTGATGGAAGTAGTTGTGCATTATTTGCGTTCCCTATTGCTCTGATGCTCGTGCTCATTATTTTTTTTTCTCGGTTTTGTTGTAATGATTCGTTCAGAAGATGAAACCCTAAGCGATGGATCGTCTGATGACCAATCTGCCAGAGAAAATGGTAAGGTTCTATGCGAATCTGGTTTTCCCTCTTTTTTGTGCTGATTCGATTTGGTTGATCTGAAATTCTTTTACGAGTTGTGAGTTTGGTGTTTGTTTCTTCCAATTGCAGATCACGAAAGCAGCGAAGAATCAAATGGCATATTTCAGGTGACATGCTCCCAACATTTTTGCGTTAAAAATCCTGTTTTCTCCCTTTTCAGTATCTAATTACTTTCTCCTTGCAGGTACTCAGTAAGGAGAATTGCCCCATTGCATCACCCATTCTTAAGACAATTCCGGGTCCTGATCTCGAATCTGCAGTTCTTCTCCTTGGTATGATTTCGGAGATAATGTACCTTGGATTGTTTCGGACTGCAAATCAATGAACTGATGTTTTGTGTGTATCTAGGGAATAAGTACAATGATCTCATAAACAAGCACCAGGAGAAGATGGCTGAATTGTCTGAGGTTAAGGATAACTGTGAACTCCAGAGAAAGAAGTGCATTGAGGAGTGTGAGCCCAAGTATGAGATCCTGAAGAAGAAGTTTACAGAAGAACGTGCAGAGAGAAAGCGACTTTACAATGAGATAATTGAGCTGAAGGGCAACATTAGAGTTTTTTGCAGGTGCAGGCCTTTGAGCTCGGAGGAGATTTCCAAAGGCTTTTCTTCTGTGGTAGACTTTAATCATTCACAGGATACAGAGTTGCAAATCATTTGTTCTGACTCTTCGAAGAAACAATTCAAGTTTGATCATGTCTTTGGACCTAAAGATGATCAAGGTAATGAACATTTACACTAAAATATCCTTTGTTAGTTAATCTAATTCCACAAATTACAAAATAAGTTAGTTGATTGATTGTGCATGCTTATGACTGATTATTTTAAATCATGATCTATGCAGAGGCTGTTTTTGCCGAAACCTTGCCGGTTGTAAAATCAGTGCTTGATGGCTACAATGTCTGTATTTTTGCCTATGGACAAACAGGAACCGGAAAGACATTCACAATGGAGGGAACTCCAGAAAATAGGGGAGTTAACTATAGGGCTCTAGAAGAACTCTTTAGAGGTGCAGAACGGAGAAGTTCTGTTGTGAGATATGAGTTATGTGTAAGCATGTTGGAAGTTTACAATGAAAGAATCAGAGATCTTCTTGCAGACAGCACAGATAATCAATCTGTAAAAAGGTAGCTTCTTCCTGGTACTTGTGTATCTGTTGTAGGTTATTTGTCTCTTATTGGAACAAATAATGATTCAGTTCTGCAAGCGTGATTTTTTTGCAGACTGGAAATAAAACAAACGGCAGAAGGTGCTCAAGATATTCCTGGACTCATTGAGGCTCAAGTTTGCTCTGCGGATGAAGTTTGGGTGATGCTTAAAACAGGAGGAAGGAACAGATCAGTAGGATCAACAAATGCCAATGAGCAAAGTAGCCGTTCTCACTGGTGATAATCTATTGTCATACCCTTTATTTTTTAAATATATGTATATGGAAATATGTTCACATTGACCTTCACCCCTAAATGTGTGACTGATGCTGCCTATTATGCCACTTTTTACAGCTTGGTTCGAGTAACGGTTAAGAGTGAGAATTTAGTAGATGGTCAAAAACTTAAAAGTCACATGTGGCTGGTAGATTTAGCTGGTAGTGAACGTGTTGGAAAAACTGAAGTTGAGGGAGAGAGGCTGAAGGAATCACAGTTTATCAACAAGTCATTGTCAGCTCTAGGAGATTGTATCTCCGCGCTTGCTTCCAAAAATCCACATATTCCATATAGGTAGAAATCGTCTAAGTTCCTGTGTCACTTTTTGTTCATTTATCTTCATCTTACCGTTCATCATTTAAAACTATTGTAGGAACTCTAAGTTAACCCATTTGCTCCAGAGCTCCTTGGGTAAGTTATCTCGTACCCTTTGTAACTTTTTTAATGTTTGAATGGCTCCCTTCTTCAGTATGCGTAATTATTTCTAATCATACAGCTCATACCATACTCATTTCTTTGCTCGGTTTCTTGCAAATGATTTCATCTGGATTTCATTCAAATTTCAATAGGTGGAGATTGCAAGGCTCTGATGTTTGCGCAAATAAGCCCAAGTTCAGCAGATCTAGGAGAAACTCTGTGCTCATTAAACTTCGCCAGCCGAGTCAGAGGGATCGAATATGGGCCTGTCCGTAAACAAGCAGATCCTGCTGAAAGTTTTAAGATTAAACAGATGGTATGCCACTTTCTATAAAAGATATACTTCCTCTCTTTTTGATGGTAATGTTACTTCAGTAATGTGAATTGTTTAATATTTGCCTTCATCAATAGGCTGAGAAACTGCGACAAGAGGAGAAGGAGATAGCAAGACTCAGTGAAAGCTTACAATTGATGCATCTAAAATATGCTTCTCGGGAGAATGTTTTCAAAACACTTCAAGAAAAGGTAATCATGATTAGATAATCATCAATACTAGCAAAAGGTAATAATCAATTGTAGCAATCAATTCATGAATATGGTGAGCCTTCACAAAGCAATCGTGTATCTACTTGGTTAGAAGATATAATTTCTCTATGGAATTGCTAATTAACACTAACCAAAACACTTGAAATATTTAAAGTGAATCATGTGTTTCATTTTCTCCTTGGATTCCATTTACATTCATTTGCACATGAAAATTCATCAATTATAATACTTCTTGTCTACAGATCAAAGAGGGTGAGCAAAACTGCAAAAACTACCAACAGAAGGTGATATTACATACTACCATTTGATGGTCAAATTCACATGGATCTTCTCTAACACATATTTTTTGAACTAATCCATTAGCTGACTCCGATCCTATTTACATTGACAGATAAGAGATCTCGAGAGCCAATTAGCTGACTCGAAGAAACAACCCACTAGGGAAGCTACCAAGTTCGCCAAGCCACCACTTGCTCCCATTAAAGAGAGACCTCCTCTGGGCAGAATCACTAATCGGTTGCCACCTTCTGGTCGTCACAGACTTAGTCTTGCTTCTGCTATTCCGACTGAAAACAAGGAGAACATTATGATATCGAACAGAACATCAGGCGGTGACCTGACCAAGCCTCTAAACAAAGCAAGACGGATATCATTGGCACCTGTAGTCCGACCTGTGCAAGCCAAGAGAGCATCTATTGCCTGCATACCGGATTCTACCAATACTACATGGAAACAATCTAGACTTCATGAAACAGAAATGCCCCACCAGAGCATGGGCACAACTCAAAGAGTTCCAGCAAGAAGGAGATCTGTAGCTGGATTCACGTTTTCAACGCCAAGAACACCGGAATGCAAAACAAGACTCTACGCCCCAGCATCCAGCAGCAAGTATGCCAGCCCTACTCAGACGAAGGCGATATGGAAGTCGAAGATTCCGATGGCTTCTTCTCCTCGACCAAGACTTCGTCTCACCTCAAGTCCTGCTGGCTTAAGCAACTTAGGCAGTGCACAACAATCGGCGAGCAAGCTGTGCTTTAGTGTTCAGAAAAGAGTAATTGTCAGCTCTGTGGCGCAACAACCCAGACCTTCCATGTTTCCAGATTCACTGATGTTTGGTCAAGCTTTGCGTGACAAGGAACTTGTTGGAAGGTTTGGCCATGCTCAACGAGTTCTAAGCAAGAACAGGAGGCAATCCGTCATTTAGGAGGAATTGTCACAATCTTACTAGGAATCCCATCTGGGAAATTGTTGTACTCGTACCATTTTACATCTTTTCTTGAGCAACTCAGGGAAAATTGCTCTCAGGAACTTTAGTGATTGTGCTTATTTGCTCGGCATGAGATTGTCAAAGTGCATTTGTCTTCCAATTGGATTATCTTGTTGTTCTTATTATTTTTCCTGTTAAAAATATTGCAGGTTTTGGAAACTAAATTGTATTTCTGACACATAATGATTCGTAAGCCACAAGTTTCTAAATTTTATTCTCACGATTTTTATAAATTATTTATTTCTGTATTTATCATTTTACGTCTATGAATCTGTAGCTCTTTCACAAGTTATATAGTCTCCGAACTTGTATTCTGTGAACCCAGCACTCAGCATCCAAAATACTTATGCATGTTATAAATAACATTCAGATTTTGCAACTTCTGCATATATCACAAACTGTGTTGCATTCAGATTTTGCTTGTCTATAACTGAAACATCACAGTGAATCCATAGTCCTGAACAACTTAAAAGGAAAAAAGAAAACCTATTCATCTATTTAAATGTGGATGACATACAAAGGCTGTTGAAAGAATGATATCAAGGCAATTAACTACTTTTGAAACTGCCTTACAACTATACTGATGAGCTGTTTGCTGGTATTTCACATAGAGCATTCGACCGTTCAAGTAGACCGCAGACCTTAATTGGCCGCTCGACATGATAATCTTTAGCACAATTCTCCAATTGTAAGCAATACCTTCCAAATGTTTCGATATCAACTTGAAGCCTGAATTCCAGACTGAATAAGAAGTTAATTTCCAACTTATTCATTTCTGATGTGCTAATTCCTCCAACTTTTGCATAGTAGGCATTATTGAAAAATCTGCAATCAGGTAGATCAGATGACATTATTTTGCATATAAGAAACTAACCAGACAGAGATATAAACTAAAGGGCAAATATATACATATATATATGAACCTTACCATAGGACTAAATGTAGTCATGCATGAATAAAACATACTGAAGAAGAATGCCACTCTGGAAGGTCTTAAGACAATCATAACATAGTATACATGCAGAAACAATAAAAAGTTGACAAGTTAATCATATCTGTTGATTAATTTATCTGATAGAATTTGAGTTGTCCCATCAAATATTTTATTCAATCTTGATAAATTTAATTGTGTTGATTACTTTATCTAATTCGGATGGTTATTGAGCTTTGCTATGAATGTTTTGAATAGCTCCTTAACTGGCACATGCCCTTGATCCAACGTAGACCCCTTGATTATTTCCAATTTCCTACTAAAATCAGTAGAAGATAGTATTCTTCTTATTTTCATTTTAAAATGCAGAAAAGTTGGGAATCCTAGCTTCAAAAGTAATATAGGTACTTTTTCTTAGGAGGCTTAACACATAAGAAAAATGAAGAATATGCTAGTATATGACGGATTAATGTAAATTAGTTTAGTGGTTTCACATTGAAGTTATCAGATGACCCCACTCACAATCATTAAACCAGTTTCATGTGTCAATTATTATCATAAATGAAACTTAAAACTCCAGAACTTTATCAAAATAAGTGAACTTATATGATCTGCCATGATAGTATAGAAAATAGATCTCTTTTAATCATCAACCAAACAGTTTCTTTTGGATTTGGTGTTTCTTTCCTGAAATAAAGTATAAATAAAATATACTGAAAATGGTTAATCTTTTATTTTTTTGTTTTCTTCAGATGATATTACGAGGTAACAAAAAGATATACTCTTTTTTTTTAGTTGTCGACCCAATATCCGGAAAGCAGTCAATTATCCAACCCCTAGCCGGTCTAACGGTTATGCACGCTAGCAATGGTTTGGAATATCGACCCATCATCGAGCCGGACTAATCTAGTTTTCGCCCAGGGTGACACCTAGCTATGGACTAATCTAGGGTGACATTCCTAGCGAAAATTTCCTGTTTACAAAAATCGAACTCAAAACCTGCTTAAGCATAAGAAGTTGCTTAGGAGTCTACCCCAACTCTCATTGGTTAAATAAATACTAGATGACAAATAAAAAAAAAACTTCCAATCTCTATCCTGCAGCGAACAAAAAATATATCCTTTTTCATGTAGAAATAAAAGCAAAAAGTAATCAAAAGCCATGAATAAACTATAACTTACGCATCATCAATGAATTTAGCTGCTACCACCACACTTGTCATCAGTAATCGGTGAATATTGAGGGGAGTCAAATGAATGTTAGGCTGTTGAAGGAATCTGTCAATGTATATAAGTGCCAGAATGAAACAAGAAGGGCTGCACTTAGAATACTTGAAGATCCGTTCCATGTACTTCTTTATGCTAAGGCATGGTGCTCTCATACCATGGAAAATGGTGACGATATCTTTTATTTCCATTGAACCTATTAACTTTTCATTCCTCTGAACACTTGTTTCAAGGTATGAAGATAGAAGAGATAATACCCTTGGGAATTCAGGAACCCCTTCGCACGATGTACTCAAACCCAATGATAGGAACAACTCTGGGCTTCCAGAATCAGTGTCAGATATCATGGATCCCATCCTCAGCCAATAATCAGTAGGTACCCTGAATAAATGAACCCCAGAAAAGCAATGTTAACATCATGTCTTGAAACAACCCAACTTCCAAGAGTTCATTCGTAATCAAGCAGTTGGTTCTTTTGTGAAAATAATCATCACAATAGGAGCTACGACAAATTTATGCATACAAATGATACGATACAACTAAGTTAAAGCTGTTAAAAAGAATCCTAAATAAATGGGTAAGAGCCTCTCAGAAAATGAAAAAAACAAATAAATGGTAAGAATAAGCCTAAATAAATCTAAGATTGTGCAATCCAAATGCTTAAACTCGTCGGTCAGGGTTCCTAGTCAAATAGCACTAAATATGCCTCACTAGTTATCACAAGCCAGAGACTAGAGACTCTCACATGCCTTGAAGAGAAGGTCAGGCAAGAACACTTAGTAACAGTAGCACTCATATCGTAGGTAGCAACAATACTTTTTTCTTAAAACTAAGATGTAGTGACAATAGCAATCATATTATAGGCAGCAACATTTGAAAACTAAGATTTAGTAACAGTAGCAATCATATTATAGATAGCAACAATACTTTTCTGCAAACTAAGATGTAGACTAGTAACAGTATCATACTTTTTCTGCAGACTATGTCCATGAATGGCCAACACCAAATCTGACCTTGGGTAATAAAACCATGCGTTGAACTACGGATACAAGCGCACCAGATTTCGTTCTAAATTAGTCCAAAAATTTAAACCCTTTAATGTGGAACTGTAAATGCTATGCTTTTTTTTTTTTCTCTCATTAGCAGGTAGCCATTATTCTGAATGCAAGCAAAAGTATATATGTGCAGACACCATAAAATGAGCATTGTATCCTGAGAAATGGGTATTTGCTTTAATCCACAAAAAACTTTGAATTGGATGCCAGATCAAGTTAAAATGACGGTGATGAGCTAAGAAAACCATGAACCAAATTGAAGTGAAGTAATAAACAAATTAAGCAGAATAATAATCATACTTTTTTTTCTCTAAGAAGTAGAAACAAATCATACTTGGGGCTCATTATGTAGTAGTAGGAAACAAATAAGAGATCGTCTGACAAGATCAAGTAGACTAAACACTTTCCCTTTCCTGGAATCTCCTCTGGATCAATTTGGAAGGTACTTTTTTACAGGCAAAGGCGAAAAAGATAGGAAGAAAATCAAACAACCAAATTTCTATCTCTCTGATCTAAGATCAGCAACACTACATTTCATGCCTACCTCAACTTAACATTTCATCAACATGTACAGCAGAACAACAACAACAAAAAAAAAGACATCAGAAAAGCAAAACAGGCAACATGTACAGCAGAACAAAAAAAGCATCAGAAAGCATAACAGCTTGCCTTTGACCATAAACTTCCTTCTATCCTCCTCTTTCTGCTCAGCACATTGGTGTCATGGGAAGACCTCTCTCTTCTGCTGCCATTAGTGTTGGTTCACATCCTGTGACTCCTCTTTATGGTTCCCCTCATTTTGTGCATTATTCTTGGTGGAGTGCTGATGGGGGATATGAATAAACTACTGTTACTCTCTGCTGCCTCTTCTGTATTATATATTTCCTGTGACAGGAAAGCAGAACGGAAGAGGGCACCACACACACACACACTCCTCCTGTGTTGTCTGGAGATGGAGTTATGCTGCAGCAGCTGCAGCATGAGACCAGCAAAAGAGAGCAAGCAGCGGTGGGTGGCAATGTGACAGCGCATTGCGATAAGCTCGGGCATGGCACTTGCACTGGCACTGTGTGCAAGTGTCGGCTGGGTGCGGTGGTGGAGAGGTCTCTTTTGCCCCGTGTTTGCGGGACCCATCCAGCTTGAGATTTGGGTTGGTCGGTCTTTGATTCGAAGAAGGAGATGTCTGCTGTTGTGTACTGGATTGCTTCTTTTGTCGATTTTGGGATACGTATTTAGGAGTGCAACATTATTTGTCCACCGACGTCGTAGTAATAAAATTGATGACTTAAGATTTGGTCATGGACCCTCATGGTAATTAAGTTTGCTCGGCAAATCCGATAGCGGATTTCGAATCGAATTGAGAAACGAGAAAATTAATAATTCCAAGTCCGAATCTCAGAATCATTAAATTTGATAAAAAAATAATCATTGCTATTCATCATTCTCGATAGTCCTGAATATCGAAGACCTTTATTGTAAAAAAATAATCATGTTTAAATATGATTAGTAAATATGTCTCGAGTTGAGAGACGAAAAAGAAAATTAATAGCTTCGAGTTTGAGTCCTGGAGTCATGAATTTGATTAGAGAAATACTATTTTACTATTTATTTCGACTATATATTAATCATATGCTTAATAATTTTGGACATCGAAAATTTTGATGGATAAATAAAATGACCTATGTTTCGGATATGATTTGGATGGAACTCTTTTTTTTGGCAAAGGACAAAATAAATTATGATAAATTTATAATTTTAACATTATTAATTTTTTGAATATCTAAAATCCTAAATTTAAATCCGTCCGAGTGAGAAAGATATTTTTAGAAAAGATAAACTATTTTAGAGGCTAAAATTTTCACGATATAAAATATATCGAATTAATTTTTTTATAATAATATTTTTGAATTTCGAATTCTAAATCTTAAAATTTGATCTATGATTAGAAGATTCACAAGGATATTTATATCACAGTTAGGTGGAGACTTGTCGGCTGGGCAATCTTATCAGCTGATGGTTATTATTGTTAAATTATTATTATTATTATTATTATTATTATTATTATTATTATTATTATTGAAGAGGTTATAGTTGAATTATCTTTATAACTCGAAATATTTAATTACAGCATGTTCCTTGGAATCTAATTCGGTGATTTTGTTCATATAGTAATTCAATACGTTATTTAATTGTTAGTGTTGTCGTCATAACTTTGTGAATGCATATCTGACCTGGATTATTGCGTTGCCAGCATGAGAATTGGATAAATATGTTGCTCGTCAAAGTAGGCAGATAAAGTTTTTTTTTCTGTTCTTTTTTTATTCTCGTCCTTTTTGTTTCATGTGCAAGCGCAGGAAACAACGGAGGATAATTTATTGCAAAACGTTTGGTAAGTCAACAAAAACACGGAATTTGAGGGTTAATTGACTTCCACTACAGTAAAAAAAATCCACTGCTGCTGCTGCTGCTACTAATAATAATAATAGTAAACTTATTTAAAAAATAATCAAGTTACTTTTCAGATAAAAATAATCTCCTAAATTTGATCTAATTTCATTTTTTTCAAACCGATTACCATAATGAAAAAAAAAGGCAGTGTAGTTTGGATCAAAACCAGATTAGAATATTAAATATTTGATTGATATGACCTGATATTATAGTGTGATAAAAATAGTATTGGTATAATATTAACTTATTTGGTAATGTAATTGTGCATATAGGAAGAAGTTTATTACATAAAATCTATTTATACGATATGAATATATTAGTCTTATGTTTTATATAAAACAAAATAATTAATAATAATTAAATCACAACCTTCCGATCCAATTCTCGATTTAAAATAAAATATCTCAATCTCGATTATCAATTGCAATTCAACGGTGATAAGAAATAATATTGTTTTTTTTCGATAAAAAACTAAATCGAGAATGGAATGAGCTTATTTTCCTATCTAAATAGGTTATGCTCATCCCTACCAAGAAGTGAGTCTAGCCAGCATGGACCATTTCATTCAGACTGCGTTTGGATGGAGAATCGAAAGTTCTCTGAGTTTCACTAAATAGATTAATTTGATAGATTAGTCATAATAATATTTAGATAAACTAATGATGTTATGTTCTAGGAGGTGTTTGTATGAATCGTATGAAAACAAAAAAATATAGAATTATTTTTTAGATAAATGAATATTTATAAATAAACATAATAATATTAGTTTGAGACATAAAAAATATTTTCTAAAAATCTTAATAAATAATATAATATATAAAGTATTTTAATATTAATATTATTAACTTAGTATAAAATTAAAATATAATATGTAAAATAAACGTTAATAATTTAAATTAGAAAGTATTGAGTTAATAATTTAAATAAATATTAATAATATTAATAAAAGTTAATAATTTTAATAAATGTTAAAAATCTTAATAAATATTAATAGTTTTATACGCTAATAATAAACATTAAAATTCTTAATAAATGTTTAATAAAAGTTAAAAATATTAGTAAAAGTTAAAATAAATATTAAAATATATAATTTTAAAATTATATTATTGAATTAGTATAAAATTATAACTAACATTTAAGAATTGATAATTTAAATTAAAACGAAAAGATAATATTAATCTTAATAAATGTTTAATAAAAGTTAAAAATATTAGTAAAAGTTAAAATAAATATTAAAATATATAATTTTAAAATTATATTATTGAATTAGTATAAAATTATAACTAACATTTAAGAATTGATAATTTAAATTAAAACGAAAAGATAATATTAAAAAGGAAAAATTAGAATTATAATATTAAGTTAATATTAAAATAAGATTTAATACTTAAGATTAAATTTTAATAATTTAAATGAAAAAGTAAAGTTAAAATAAATTAAAAGAAAATAAAACGTGAGAGTAGAAACAATAAAAGAAAAAAAGTTGTCACATCAATAAAAAAAAGTAAAAAAATAAATAAAAGAAAAAGGTGACAAGTGGAACCTCTAGGTCCTGAAGCTTTAGAATTGAGGTCACGTGACTTCAAATTTTAGAGCCTAGGTTTCACCTCGGATTCAGCCATACGATTCGTATTTGACGGAACTCATTGAACCAGGCCCGAATTCTAGGCCTGGTTTCAGTGCCAAATGCAGCCTCAGTGATTTGGTGGACCACATTGCAGCACAGAACTATCCAAGTTGTAGAGACACTATGCAAACGTGGACTAAAGTATGATTTCTCAGTTTGAGATAATTATGCATCCTCTATCCAGCACCAATGCAAGTTTCAAACTTCAAACATTTGTGTTAACTGGCATTGGCAAACTCAATACATATTGTTCTTCGAGGTCTAGTTTGACAAGTAGAATCGAAGATTCTTCAGGTTTCGATGATTAGTTTGATTTAATAGATTAATTTTAATTATATTTGGATGAACTAAAAATGTAATGATTATAAATAAGTTTTAAGAGTGTTTGGATAGAAAATGAGAACAAAAAATATAAAATATATATTTAATAATAATAAATTTAATTTGAATTTAAAAATTATAATAAGTAATATAAAATTAATATCATAAATTAATATTTTCATAAAAATAAGTTTTATAAAATATATCGGCTATTACTATTAAAAAATAATTATTATAAAATTAATGTCACAAAATATTATTCTAAAAATAATACTTTCATATTTTTTTATAAATTATCTTTTAAAAAATATAATAATAAATAATTATATTATAAATTAAATAAAAGATATAATATTTTCTTAAAAATATAAGTTTTAAACTATGAATAATGTAAATACAATTAATTTATAAAATGTCTATTAAAAGATATAATGAAATAATTCTATATTGTATTATTAAGTTGATATAAAATTAAAATATATGATTTAAAAGTAGAATTTTCAGTAAAGAAAAAAATTAAAACAAAATTAAAAAAAAACAACATTAAATGATGCCTTTCTGCCCTTTGTTGCACGTGACATGAGGTTCCAACATTTGGTTCTATATTCGATTCTTCAAAACATCATATTGTTTGGAGAATCAGACGGAACCAGAGTCAGAACACACTCAGTTCTGGCTCTAGTTATCGTTGCCAAACTAAGCCCGGCAGGCGGAGAAGGCTTTTTTCAGAATAACTGATGTTATTCCGGCTGATAGATCAGGGTTCGACGACGGCAGTGGCCGCGGAAGTCAGAACTACAGGTTCAGTTATTTCTTTCCGATAAAAAAGAATCCAAGTTAACCCAGGCTGGAAGAGTTCCAGAATTTATTATAGCTTGTGATATTATATTATGCTTAAAAATAGAAATATTGCAAATGAATAAAACAAAACAAAAAAAAAACAAATCAAATATATCATTGAATCTAATGGGTGAATAATATCATAAATTCCTACACACTAAGCTTGACCATTTCAGACATCATAATAATATAATGTCAGTAAAGTCACTCTCAACTGGCATCATGACTATTATTTGCATGTATTTCACTTTCGGAGAGCTGTTTGGGTGAGCTACAAGACACTAAACATCCGAAGGTTCATCTTTTCCTTTGGTGTAAATCTACCTGCCATATTTCTCAAATTGCTGAGACACAAGAAGAACATGTTACAGGTCCAATATTGACCACCCATCTTATTTGCAAACGCACGCTTATGCATCTAACAGCTCTTTATTGTACTCTTCCGCGAAGCTAACAAGTATCTTCTGAGAGCCAGCATTGAAATCCAGGTGAACTTTGAAATCTTCTCCTTGATCATCAGCAGCAAGGCAGAGCTCAGAACAGTCTTCAGAATCTGAGCTTCTAGACCTTTGAAGAACCCAAGGACTCCTTCTTTTGCCCATATGGAAGATAAAGCATCCGTCATTGATTTAGGAGGTTTCTCCTTGGAGTTCTTTTTGGACTTGTCTTTTGCATCAGAAGACTGAATCATGACCTTGCACCTGTAGCAACCATGGGTTTCGAATTAGAAGAGCTGAACAGAATAATATACTAAGAAGCTCAATGGAAGGAAATAAATAGATTCTATTATTTGAAACTTTTTGTAGTTACAATTGTAAAGGCTACCTGATAGCTGGGTAAGTCAAGACAGTTGCTATGCTCTTCGAGATGGCTCCCAGTACAAAGGCAGAGAAAGCAGAAAGAGCCGCTGGAGATGATTCTGAATTTCCTGACACAGTGTTATTTCTTTGTCTGTTCAATAGTCTACCCTTGAGCTGATCAAATACTGTATACTGAGCATACCAAACAAAAATAAAAGTTAGGGTCCAGTTACTAGTAAAATCTGCTCAAAGCCATAAGATTTGTAAAGTTCATCAGTAATCCTGTGAATCAATGATCAACAGATCAAACCAATTTGTTGATATCAAAAGATCAAAGTACATTATATCAATCCTTCAGAAACTAAATGTGATTTTCTAACCATCAATACATGATTATATTTATTAAGAAAAGATTAAACACTTTGAGATCATGTGCACAATGGCACAATCAGTTGAAATGTTAAAAACAAGAGATCATTTTCAATATCGATCCTGTAATTTTGAAAATTCATCAAGTTAATATACTTATCCAATGATTCAATCTGATACTTAGGCAGCGCTATTTCTTCAGTTTTCAGGCCAAATTAAGTTTTAAATCTTTGTATCTTTCAACATCAGGTCATGTGAGTTTCAACCAGGGTTTTGTGATTCCATTTTCAAGTCAAGTGTGATATCGACCAAGAAAGGGTTTTGATCAAAGAAGTAGACCATCAAATCATGTGTTAATAATTAAATAAACAACCTCAAAATGTTCAGCCTCGACCATATTAAATCCACGGACAATCATTGTTTATATATTTTTTAATACGACAGCATATACTTTGTGAAGCATGCGTATAGTGTAAAACTTAAATATCTATGTCTAGCATCTCAAGGATGTTACACAGCTAAGTAAATGAAACTGAAGTTATCAAAAATCTAGTTTGATTAGCAACCTCTAGGTCTGAGGCATCAACAATTATTTTCTTTATTAGAGAAGTGTCCACTAGTGGGACTACAAAGCAGGTATGCTAGAAAGCTTAATACGGTGTAACTTGACAGGTCACAACTCCTCAAGGATGACTTTGTTCCTTTTTTTATTTTGAGAAGTTCAATTCGCCTATTTATGTCCTCTAAACCAGGATTGCTAGCTGCATTAAAAAAATAACAGGATTGCTAGCTGATTTGCTTCATCTTGTCTCCAGGATTAAATTATAATGATCAGCTTGTTAGAAGCCTACGACACAGCAAACAATCATTCAGATGACATCCCTCATCCTATTTCCAGGATTGAAGTTGAATATTGAAGATAGGGCCATATGCAATGGATACTCCTTAAGATGCTTGGCAATGGCATGTACATAGCATATAGTAATAGTGCTTTATAAGGAAAAAAAGAAACAGAATATCAATTAACTAGAATGGAATAATGAAAACCATAGCCAATAAAGATGACATTTAAACTGACAATATTCAAAACATATAATGCCATGAGATATAATTGCTTGAATGCTAAAGACACCCAAATCCTTACCTGAATTGCAGGATTCACTGTTAAAAGAAGAGATATGCCTAGGCCATCATACGATTCAGTCCAATTTTCTGAAAGAGTTTCCCATAACCCTTTGGACTTGCCAAAAGCACTAGTTTGCATTCTTGAAGATACTGTATCTAGTGGCTGCAAAAACACGGAAACATAAACCGAAAGAATATTAGCCACAGATAAAACCTTGTTATACGACGTATTTCACCAGTACAATGAGAAAAATAATATAGTTACCTGAGTGACAACAACAGTGCATGCACCAGCAGCAGCAGCTACAATCAAGTTGGCTTTAGTTCCAACTGATTTTGATTTAGTCTTTTGCAAATAAAACCGCTTTAAATAGCTATAGCTATAAAAATAAACAAATTGGGAAATGAATGATTGCAAGTTCTTGGTTCCCAGTCCTTGATACAGTGAGATAACTTGTCCTTTAGAAAGTGCCTCCCACAACACATCAGCAAGGTTCCTGTTAAATGCAGTTAAAATTAAATGAGAACATAGACTAAACAGAAAAGCAGATGCTACTAAAAACAGGTATTAAGCTTTAATAGTCCTTATGAAGATATCCAAGATTTATTTTAAAGCCAATGCAAATCCTAGAGCATTTGATGAATTATTTCAGCAATTTGTAAATTTTAGCAAACATAATAAACAGTGATTTGCAGCAAACAAAGTTTTCTATAACAATATGCTGGCATTTAGTAAGTTTTAGGAGATGTAAAACCAATACTGGAGACCTTGTAAACTTGTAAAAATAAGTAAAGAACATCTTCACAGTTTCGGTTAAAATAATTAGCAAGATAAGGTGGTTGAGTTGATAAAAAAAAGAGAAATTGAACAATATTCAGCATCGCTCCTCTATAATATACATGTTATTTTGTAACAAAAGAAATGTAAGCAAGAGAAGGGTCATGCTGCAACATTTACAGCAGCACCCCCACCCCACCCTATTCAGCATCGCTCCTCTATAATATACATGTTATTTTGTAACAAAAGAAATGTAAGCAAGAGAAGGGTCATGCTGCAACATTTACAGCAGCACCCCCACCCCACCCTATTCAGCATCGCTCCTCTATAATATACATGTTATTTTGTAACAAAAGAAGTTCATGTAAGCAAGAGAAGGGTCATGCTGCAACATTTACAGTAGCACCCCCACCCCACCCCCCATGGTCAACGACAACGACATCCTGGTTCAAATCTACGATTGCCTTGAAGGTGATAAGTACCTACAAGGATTTCAACTTCTTGGTCGGCAGCATAGGGATCTTAGTTTTCTTCTATTTTTATTTCTTAATTTTCTTTTGATTCACAATTCATATTGGCAAAATCACTGATGGCATCACATGCCCACATGATAATTTTACAACATTCATACCAACAAGGTAATTGCCCCACATATCTGATGCATCATTGCTTAAACTTTCATCCTAGAACACTTGCAAATTGCAGAAGTTTCCCAGTACTTGACAATCTAAAAAGAAAATATAATGCTCGAGCTGAACTAGATATTAAGAATACATAGAAAAAGTGGTTCCAAATAAAATAAAATGGTTAGATTTTATCCACTGGGGCTTGACATTAGCTTTCTTCCCTTGGTATATTTTGGGCTTATGTGCATCAATGGTCTTTCATGTACTACTCATTATTATACTTTTTTTTTATAATTACCCATTAATATGTTAATCTGTGAAGATTTCCACGACAAGATTCGTCAAATACAACAAGTGAACAGTCGACATATAATTGGAGGTTTTTTTATGAAAACCTCCAGAAGATATAATTAATCAGTTACATAGTGGTTAGCGTTTCACTGACTTCCTGCTGCAGTTTGCCGAAACAAGACTTATCTCAATGGATATCATTTCACCTGCATTTGTGATATTTACTGGTACATCCAAGATATCAGAATATGAACAGATCTCAAGCTTAGCTCAATGATAGGGGCCTGAAGATGTAGTCTAGAAGACAAATGTACTGACTTCTTATCAAACCAAATTTGTTTCCGGTGTCATGATTAAAAACCAGAAAGTTCGATATCTATGAACCCGTCAAAAAATCTTAAATAAGATCTCCAATTCCAATTATGAGTAAAAGCCCCGTTTCCTGCAGAGGGTTGAAAAAGACACCTCGATCTTATGAGAGTGTGAAAAGATCTGTTCTTTTTACCAGTCGAGGCAAAAGTCCCTTTTTTCAAACTTTCATGTTGAACTCCAAAAACGGACGCGCAAATACAACTAAATCCTACTTAACGACTTCACACACGTTCAAAACCCCAACCAGATCAAACTTCTACAATTGTTTATGCATCGATCTCAAAGGATTCCGATCGTATACTATCAATTCTTTCCCCACATCTCCAAACGAACAAAGTAATTTTTTTAAGAAAAATAATATTTATTTACAAAAGAAAAATTGAAGAATCAGACCCAAACTCCACAAATAAAAAAATCAAACTTTTTTCCATATTCAAGGGAAAAAACTAAGAAAACAAAAAAGTAATCTGGCATCAAACGACGAGATCGAGGCGCACCAGCGAACAGGATCAAACAGGATGCGATGAACTGGAAGAGAAGGAGCCGATCGCCAAAAGGAAGAAGAAGAAGAAAAAACAGCAAATCAATACCTGTACTTCTGCTGGCCATGGGATCGGACCTCGGCCTGGAACTTGGTCTTGCAGGTGTCGAGCGGGTAGAGCACGGTGGTGCTCACCAGCGCCCCCACCGCCCCCGACGTCGCCTCCGTCAGCGACTCCCAATCCAAACTCCCGGCCATTGCTCCTCCCTCCTCCTCGCCGCCGACCCCTCGCAAGCAACAGCAGCAACACCAACACCAACAACCACAACGATTAGTCCCTGCTCTCTCCAAAACTCCCTTTTCTTCTATATATAAGATCCTCACACGACACGGCAGGAGGAGTAAGAATTTATTGCGGAATCCAAATAAAAAAAGGAGAACTTTTTATTCTTTTCAAAATTGTTAAGAAGGGGGTCGGAAGAGGAAGAGGAGGATGATGGAGGCGGTGACGTGGGTTTGCCGTTCGTAAGTTGCATCGGGACTGCGTGCGCTGGAGACGTGTTTTATTAGGTGCGCGTTTAGATCGTTCCGCCCAAATCCGCTGACGTGGCCAGCCGGTCCAAGTCGTGCTCTGTCTTCCCAGTAATTTGTCGCCATTATTAATTGACTATTTTTAATGCGACACAAAAAAGAGAATTAGGTTTAATTAAATTGTGGGGGTTTGGTGTGAGTTATTGAAATAACACTTGGAAATTTGATCTTATCCACCTTTGTTGTTCTATTTACCTTTTTTGTTATTTTATTTGTTTTACTGGATATTTTTTATATAGATTTCGAAATATTAAATGAAAATATTAATTTATTGCTGGATTCGTTAGAGTAAAATATGTTTTTTTTAATATTTTTTAACTGTATTTTAAAATGGTGCATGAAAGTGTAAATGGTATACGGAATTGCAAATGATTTTTATTAAGATATTAAATGTAATGCAATAAATTTTTTGCATAATTTAATGGATACAATAAAAAAACTAATTATGAATCATTAAACTTAAAATTTATGATTGAAAAAATCATATATCTTAAATTTAATAATTTTTGAAATAGAAGTCTATTTAAATAGAGCATATCTCTATTAAATTTAAAATAATTTTTTTTATGTTTGAAATAAAAAGGCAATATTAAATCTCAATCTACCAACCATAGGGGATTATACAAAATATAACAATGTTTTCGTTACATGAAATTAAACATAAAAAAATATTATTTTTACATAATTTTATTGTCCAAAAAATATGAACACAATAATACATATTATTTTATTACTAAATTATTCCGTGTCTTTTACAAACTATTCAGGTATGAAGACCGGGGACGCAACGTGGTGGTTCACACTTGACCCCTTGGGTCAGAGCACGTGGGCGAACGGACAGGGAAGCGGTCGGTGGGCTTCATCAAAATATAGCAGGCTGGGCTGCATTGAGTGGGCTTTCTACAATATATCAAACAATATACAGTATTTTATTTACATAATAACTATTTACATCTTTAATAACATATGTATTTTAGTTAATGTTTTTATTTGTGAAATTGACTTTGTGATCTTAGAAAAAAAATTTATTTACTACAAAAAATATCATCTGATAGTTTAAAATAAATAAAGAGGGGGCAGTACTTGTGACTACCTCATAAGACTCATAATATTACAAGCCCACTCGAAAGAGGACAGGGTCCAAGCATTATCAATCTGGTAGATTTTATTATTTATGTATAATATAAGGATAAAATGTTTGTAACTTTAGCATGTACATTATATATAATAAATAACTTTAGAGACTAAATATTATTGATTGCATTGTGTCATTAATCATATTTACTAAGTAGTAATTTTAATAATAATAAAAAAATGAAGGTGTTACCTACTTAAATAAGCAACATAACTTGTTTTGTCCATTTTAAGATTATTAGATATACGATGAATATGAGATATTATCTTTCTTAAATAGTTTGTTATAAATTATTAGATCTATCGTATATTTAATAGCTTACGATTGAGAAGATAAATAGTACCGTGTAACACCTTCATCGAACTCATATATATTTACACATAATATTTTAGTTTAATATAAATAGTAAAAATAAAAAAGGCGTCTAGAGTTTGCAAACGTTAGAATTTGAGATGTTTAATTCCAAAAAAAACACGAATATTTAAATTGAAATCACAAAAGTAAAATTATCTTTTCATATAGGCGTTAAAAGACGTTAAAATGTAAAAATAATATTGACATATTTCAACATAGAGTTTGTTACAAAAACAATAACATATATTACAAAAGAAGGTAAGATAAATTAACCTAAACATTATGAGGATGACTTTGCATATGATTTTCTGAACTAATTTGTGGAGATCATGCCATTTTGTTTCTTGTTATCATTTCTTTAAAGATCATAAATAAAAAATGCATTTAAATGCATCCAACTCATCCTTGATTCAAGTAGAAAATAAATTTCTCATTTCTCAATGTTTCACAATAATAAAAAATTGGGTCAAATCAGAAAAGAAGCTTTAAAGCCTGAAAAATGACTTACTTTTCTAAAATAAAAAAAATTCTTCGTTTTTTACGTTTTATAGAAAAAAATGTCTTCTATATTCGAAATAATTTATTAAATACATAAAAGTAAAATATTTTCTCATAAATTATTTTCCGGAGCCCTTCAGATATAAAACTCACACACTTTTCTTTTCAAAATAAATTAATAAATCAAGTAATATAATTAAATTTTGTTTGCTAAAGTATCGGTATTAAATTTAAACTGATGACATTTTAATTTTTGGAACGGCAATATTAATTTTTGGGAATCTTCCTTGATCCGCAAGGATGCGATGCGATCCCCCGACGTTTTTTACGAAATCGCGACCCACACCGGGAACCGCGAATCGTGACCGCACATCCTCCCACGAAACCTTGGGACCCACTCGATCCGCTGACCTTTTGCCGTTGAGCACCGAGTCTCTACTAAATCTACTCGCGAGAGTGCGTCAAATAAAAATTGTAGAAGCAAGCAAACGACTCAACAGGACAACTATGTATTCCAAACTACTGGAAACATGATAAAAACGTCTCCCATTGGCTATTGTAAAGTGGAGCCCACACTTGCGACCAATGAGCGAAGGGATAAAGTGCACGTCATACGTTGAAGTCATCACCACCGCTCCAATCTCTTCTGCTGCAATCGTCTTCATCCACCACCCAATAAAATAAAAATAAGTTAAAAAATAAAATAAAATTTGCATTTGAGGAAGGAGAGATCAGAACCCATCGCCGAAGGATTTGCTGCAGCTTCCATGGCAGGAATCGTAGAGGAGGACTTCATCGCAGCGTGCTCCATCTTTGATGACCCAAAGAAAGGTTTCGATCTCCTCCTCTTCCTCCTCACATCTCCGAATCCACATGTAGCGATTGATTTCCTTTCTGGTCCTCGATCGCGATGGGGGCGGACTGATCTCACTTTTGCTCTCCTTTGCATTTTCTTTTGGTTCAATTTGTTGTTGTCGATCTGAAATTGCAAATGCTCTGTGCGTGTTTGGTTGTTTATGACATGTATTTGGATTTGGTTGATTCAGGAGATGCTGCTGTGAGGTCACGCGGACAGCTGATCGAGAGAAAGATCGACATTTTGGAGAACTTGGCCAGTAAGGTATATGATCTTTCATAGAAAGTTTGAGGGATTGTTTTCTTTTTCTTCTTCTTTTTTTTTCCAAATTTTTTGGGCTTCCAATTTGCTACTCAATGATATCTTCTGAGTACTGCTTTTGTGGGTAGCATGTATGTACCCTGGTGGATGCACTAATTCTTTAGTAAATCTTATATAGAAAATTTCTAACCAATTTGATTCCTAGTGTGTTCATTCAATTGTATACTTCCCCGACTGAAGGTAAAACCATAAAAAGATAATGTATTTGATAGCTCTTCTTCTTTCTAATTATAATTTCAACGATTTTTTTACTAGTTTTAAGGTTGCGTTCACTACATTACCTTTACACATTACCTAGCAATCTATATTGCCATTCACAAAGATTGCCACTAATTAAATTATCAGCAATGTGCATTGCTTTGTTCAGTATGCATAAGCAATGTACATAGTAATTTTTATTATTTTATTTATTATATAAAAAGATTAATAACTAGTTGAAAACTTTTACCAAAACACCCTTACGTTTATGAATTTAATTTAAATTGTAAAATTGAATTACAAACATATACATCAAATAAATAGATGTATAAAATAAGTAGTATAAAATTATCTAAAAATAATAATAAATTAATTATTCTAAAAAAATATTATATTAAAATAATTAATATTAATTGTTTATTATTTATAATATACAAAAAATTATAATTAATTAATAATGTTGATATTAAAATTAATAGAAATAATAACAATAATTTATTTAATGATAAAAAATATTACTATAGTGATTAATAATAATTATACTAATTAATAAAATATTATATTTTTATTTATTTGGTTATTTTTATTATTTATTTAAATAAAATTCTAAAGGTCAAATGTGGAAATGAAATTATAACAGATTGCTTGTGAAGTGGCAATCTGGATTGCCTCCTCTCTCGTGGGCAATCCAGATTGCCTTTTCACAAGCAATCTGCATTGCCTGCAATGTAGATTACCTGTAAAATTAAAATAAAGTAAACAAGGTAATGTGGTGGGCCCAGGTAATTTAATACAACATTACCGGTAATGTGAAAATATTACTTCTAGAGAAACGCCCCCTAAACTTTAAATCCAAAAAAAGTGGTGAGAGTCGCAAATTTCCGAATGAATGTTTTTTGTCGGCAAATCATTTTCTTTTCAAATCTGTGAAACAATGGACGATATTCAACATCACTCCGACAACTAACCTGGAAAATGTACGAACAAAAAAAAAGATTTTTATGGTTTTTTTTCTATGAAGGATATAACATGAGAAAGGACAGACTGAATAGTAGTTTAAAAATATTTGAATTGTGTGCCATGTACAGAAACCGATTTCCAATAAGTAAAAGGTTTCAGAACACGCCATATACTAGATTAATAGACTAAGATAATTAACAATAGTGTTTAAATGAAAACCTCCCAGATTAGGATTTCACTTCAAATTTGTGTAGCTTACTCTAGCATAATGTGGGTGTTTCATGGAATATTAATATTGCAGGTTAGTAACAGGCGGTCACGAAGATGGCTAAATGATCGTTTCTTGATTGAACTTGTTCCCAGATTGAATGCAGAAGAAATCAGAGGCCTCTTTGCTCCCCCTCCATGGGGTAAACATTTTTTCTCACAAAATGTTTTTGGTGGTCATTCATCCTCTTTTATTTCAAATTTTTTCTGCCATCCATATTTCTCTCGTGAAAATGGTGAATATAGCAAGTATCACTTCTTGTATGAGATTGAAAGACATAAAAAATAGTCACAGGTGTTATGCATTGAGGGTTCAACCTAGGTAAATATGAATTGTTTGAATGATGCTCTCCAAGTGGAAGAGGACACTGGTAATGAATGTTGATCATTCAATCATTTAGACCTCATTGATATATTCCTATGCTCTCTTCCTCAAAAAATCCTATACTTTGCCTTTCTGGCTGCTGCTGATTTAAATATGGTAATCATGTGAGAAACCAATCTGTTTGCTTTTTTTGAAAGTTATTTGCTTATTTTTCATTTTATATCTCATTATTTGAAGTTTGCAAACTACTGTCTTGTTACTCGTGTTCTTTCCTTTTATAGGCGACGATACACCACTATCAGCATTTTCTGAAACCAACATTAGAGAATGGGATGCGTTCCGGAATGTTGACATGGATTTTGAGGTCTTTTAATTTCATTCATGTTAGAGATTTTTCTATTGATTAACTCATCTTGGAATATTGATATTATGTGTGCATAATCTTTCATGTATATCAGATGATAATCTTTATATCACACTATATACTTTTGTCTTTTCCAGGCACAAGATAACATGAGGTTGAGTGTGTAAATTAAATACATGTGAATATGAATGTCACCTAGTGGCATATGTCTTCACTATAAGTACTTAGCGTGACATACTCATTTTTTCCATAACATATAGCGGTTATTGTGTCATCAAAAATTGCTTTCTTATAAAAAAAAATTGGTCCATAACTAGACCCCTATATGTTGGAGCTTCATGTTTAGGTGAATTGTAATTTAAAAGCTTCATTGTTGGTTATCCAAACTGCGAAAGGAATAAGGTTATCCAAAATTCCAGAGGATTTGAATTAATTTTTCGCCACAATTTATTTCCTCAGCCGTCAGGAAATTTTAGTTACAGATAGTTAGTACAACTAGATTGCTAACCTGAATCCGAGTGAAACATATAGAAAATAAAATTTATTCCAGAACGCCTTTCTATTACTGGAAAGTATGGAATTGACCCATTTTATCTGTTCCTCGGTTCAAGTTGAAGAAAATAGTAAATACTTTGGCACATGAAAAATAATGGTCTTTTCGTTGTTAAACATGGTTAAACTAAATGGATATATTAAACTGTATATTATGTCGTTTAATTATGAACTAAGATGGGAGTCTGAGTAGAAATTAGATATATATTTCATGAAAGCAAACATATCAAGATTTTTTTGCAGCAGAAAAAAAAACTTGGGCATTGTTGATTATTGATATTTAACGACTCTAATTCTGATTATTTACATGAACAGTAGTTTTTTTCAGCAAACATATCAAGGATTTTTTGCAGCAGAAAAAAGCTTGGGCATTGTTGATTATGATATTTAACAACTTAAATTCTGATTATTTGCATGGACAGTAGGTTTTTTCAGTAGAAAACCAGGCCGACAATGGTTGTGTTTTTTTTATTAGGTCAGCATACTAAAATCCCTGACAGAAGTATCAGCAAAACGGAAAGACAACGTTGATACTGATAAGATGATTGCATTGAATGCATGGCGTCGAGTAGATCGTAGAACAAGAGAGGTTATGCGTCGTAGATTTCTTCCTGAACTCATCGAGAGCTATGAGGTAAATTCTTAATGGTGTTCTATTATCCTTATCCATCTGGCTCTTTATGAATACATCATTTCATGAATACCTATGCTTATTTCTTGATCAGTCTTTCTATTACTTGCTTCTGTTGTTTGTGTAAGTTAATGTTATGCCATGACTTCTCCCTCAAAAAATATTATCGCCATGATGTTTGGACTATCAAGTAAACTATACCTTATTTGAGGCTCTCCAGTTCCTGCATCCTAATTCATGATTTATCTTAGGATCGGATTAGGACATTCATTAAAGAAAGTGAAGATGGGGATGTGCTCATGCTATATGTTCAGGATCCTTTTTGCAGATTATTGCTGCACGGCGTATGTGAGGTAAATTACCTATGAGATGTGCAATATTGTCGTTGAACTGATTATCACAAACCACAAATATTTTCAGTCAGTAAAGCGTGCAATAGGTACTTAGTATGGTTCTCTTCCTTGCAAAACGTTCAAACCTGCTTTACTCGAGGCCCTTACTTTAATGCCTAACAAAGTTTCCCTTTATTTGTTTCCCTTCCCGCAGTTCTATAATTTAATCTCCATCACTGATTCTATAATGAGGGATGCGAAGCTACAAAAGGTGACAAGGATAAAGAAGAAGTTGGGTCGTCAGGAGGTCCTTCCAAATATTACGCTCGCCCATTTTCTACGCATGGCAAAAGATGGTGCCTTATAGAGTAGGCCTTTAACCTTTGACCATGTTCAACATTCCTGATGTTAAACTATCTGTAAATTATGCATAAAAAAAGTTGGTGTAGCTTAAAAGTTTCAAGATTAAGCTGTAACATTATGACTCACTGTTTTTAACTGTGGAGTAAATTAAATTGCACTCCATGATGTTTCTTCTCTACAAAGGGAAACTGCAAGTAACATTAAACGCGGAATGAATGCACCCAACAAGTGTTGAAGCCATAAATGTTTTCTTCGTCATGCATTTGCAAACTAATTTTATTTTTAGGTCTCCTTTATTTTGATGAAAATAAATAAAAACCGATTTTTTTAGAAAAATAAATTCAATAAAAATAATTTATTTTCATATCTTTGGTTTACGACTTAAAGATTTGAAAGAAGTTTTGGAAATACAAAATAAGGTGGCTTTGTAAGAGGAAAATGAATTCCTAATTTAAAATGAAATTAACTCATTTTTTCAAAAACTTAAGAGGAAATTGATATTTATCAAACACTAAAAAATGATGGAATTATTTTTCAAATTATTTTCAGCAAGCATTCATCAAAACAAAGAATGTCAAGAAGACGAATGAGCACAAGCATATACAAATGACGTGCAAATTAATTGTTTGATGAAAATAAGTTTAAAAAAAAATAGAAAACTGAATTCAATAAAAATAATTTATTTTCATATGTAATATATGGCTTCAAAATTTTAAAAAAATATTTTGAAAATACAATATAAGAAAGCTTTGTAAGAGAAAAATGAATTTTCATTTAAGAAATATTTTAATTTCTCAAAATCTAATTCAACATAAAATTATTTTGATTTCCAATCACAATAATCAAACATTAAAAATCGATGAAATTATTTTTTAAAAAATATTTTCATTAAAATAAATGGAGCCAAGAAGACGTATGAACACAAGCTATACATATGATCTCATGCAAAATAACTATGTATTCCTCCTTTGCAATAGAAAAAAATACAAAAAAAATCAACAAAGGTTTTCCTTTTAAATATTTGAAGCACCATATTTGTCGCAGTAAAAATGATCTCCAGTTCCCTCACCATATTTAAAGAAGAAACACCATAAAATGATCTGACCGGTGGAACTGGCCTTTAAAATGTTTCACGGCATACTGATTGTATAAGAAGGATTGTGCAAGCTGAATTCTTCCTATTTTAATATGAATTTTAGGAGCTTATAGTGCCACAATTCATAAGATAAAATTATGCATAATTAGTTAAAAATTAATATCAAAATAAAATGTCAATATAAAATTATGAGTAATTTTAATGCTCTGCACTAAAAAAATGCACTCATTTTTCCTTCCAATATATATGGCTTGTGGGGTCATCAAAATTAGGGGTGAGCACGGACCGAGACGACCTGGTTTCCCCGACTCGAACCGATCCGATTTATTAGAATTTTTTTCGGTCCGATTATTATCCGGTTTCATGTCAGGTCAAGATTCAAAATGTCCGACGTAGTTCGGATTAAACTCGATTACTATATAAAATATCCGATTATTCCTTACCCAACTTTATTATTTAATTATTAATTTACTATATATATAATTTTTCTCATTTTTATTTTTTACATATTATATATATATGATAATGGTGTTATATTTTTGCTTCAATATTAAATGTTCGATCATATTTTTGTATAAGGTCTTGCATGTATTTTGTTAAAAAAAATGATGAAATTATTTGATTTGTCAAAGTTAACTTTTAGTTTTTTTCTTCTATTAAATTTATAATAAAGAATTATACATTCAATATTTTTTATACAAGTATAATTTTTTTTTGTAATTCATAAGTATTTAAGTCTTCATATTTCATAAAAAAAAATTAGAATAATTGAGATCGGGACTTTCTGATCTAATTTTCGATCCAAATCGGAACCTCCCGAGTCCGATCCCGATTCCAACCCGGCTCTTTCCCGATAAAATCGGGTTGGTTTTGGGATAACTTCGTTCCCGGCTCGAACCGATTATACTCGCCCGTAATCAAAATGACCATCTCTCGCCCATAAAAATCAACTCTTATCATAATGATTGAGGGGATCTTCGATTGTCAACTAATGAACTGATCATAAAATGGTACTCGAGGATTATTTACAGCGACCATTTTGTTCTAATTTTAATTTTTATATGTTATACAAATAAAACGGATCAGGTGTTCTAGCGATGCTAACAGTCTTGTATTTATCCCTAAAAGACGTTGCATAATTACGTTTAGTATATAACATAATATAAGGTTACTTTGGGCAATTTTAGTGACCCATAAATATATTAGTAACTTATAAAGTCAATAAATAATAGAATAAATGGCATGTATGTGTGACCAAGATTAGAATCACTTAGGAGCACAACCGATTCAGGTTTCATGTAATTTAGCTATTATTCTTATCAACAAATTTCAATGATAATTGTATAAATCTATCTATATTGCTGAAAATACAGCTGCTGCATTTACTGTTATGTGAAATATTTCATTTTCTAATAAGTAGACTGAACTCATGAACTATTTAATTTGTAGCGATATATTTCACACAATATTTCATTTTAAGCTGCAAATGGTTATATAGAAAGAAGAAAAGAGAAAGCATCAATAGAGCCATGCGAACTAAAAACATAGAACTGACATGATAAATACAACAAATACGAAACATATTTGAGATACATAATACACCACAAACATATCATAAAGCACTGTGATGACATGGGAAAATTCAGAAGTTGCATAGACCAGCATCTCCTTTCCATTGTGCAAAGTGAACCATGTCCAACATAAAAGTTATCTTAAGTTTTCATGAATCCACTAAAGACCTCCACAGTCATTCTTTTTGCTCTAGAAGAGCGGAAAATTTATCTTAAAAAGAAGACCTGAATATGTATGTAATAAAGCTAATTACGCTGAAATGTGGTGGATGTATAAATTCTATAATATCTGGCTGAAGGCGACATATTAGTTTACAACTTTTCACCATGTATTAAACCATAAAATAGCGACTTCTATTATTTCCAAAAAAGGGAAAAGAAAAAAAGGAAAAGGAAGCAAATACAAATTGGAAACAAGATCTACACAGAAAAAAGGAAAGCACAAAGATCTAGAACATGGATATGTGAAAACTGAATGGAAGAGAAGAGCATGTCAGTAGAATTTTAACAAGAGAAACAAAACAGTCACAAGGGTAAAACAGCATTGTCACCACCAGAGGTATATGCCAGGGACGTATTAACTGGCATGACAACATTTAAAATCCGATAATGCATAAGAATTTAGCCACATGGATTAGGAGTTAGGACCATAAGTTACAACAACCACATACAGAAAAGACATTCAAGAACAGGCAAAATAAGTAGTTGCATTTTAGCAAGATATTCATAAATATGAGCAGAGGTCATGCAGCTTATGATTGTGCAACATTTGCACACTTAAGTATGATTTCGGCAATACTGAATAGAGAGAAAAAAATATTTAATCATGTGAAATCAGGGCATGGATGAGAACGGAACTTAAAGGCAATGTGAGAGAAGATAGATTAATAAATGGAAGTCTGTGCATCCTATAATCCAAACCAGGTGGGGTAAGCCAATCTTATACTACGAAATGACAATGGGTTTGTCCATACAAAACAAGGCAGTGCTATATTCCAGTCAACAAAAACACAATACTACAGAAATATTTGACAAAGCTATAAATTAGTTGATAATCCGGAGACACTTTTTCTTCAATTAAATAGTGACAGCCATACAGAGGTAACCACATAGATGAGTCACCTATCCATCATTCAATGAATAGGATCGATCCAAAACATTAGGAGGCAACAAACAGAACCCAAACATATATAACAGAGAATTGATCAAACCAAACGGAGAATAACCCTGTAACCAGAAAAAGGCAGATCACCCATCCAAACATAAAATTTAGGGAAGCATCACAATCTGGGTAACCAAATATAAATTAGACCAGCCACTCTTGAAAAAAAAATTACAAACCCCCAAAACCCGATTATGCAGCATAAAACTTCTCAAACTCACAGATGCAACAACTAACAGAATATGCCAACATATAATCAGAGTATTTGAACATATAAGATGAATTGTAACAAACTTATCGAGCCAATCATTAACTTGCAGAAGCATTTAACAAAACATTCAATCCTTAATGTGAAAAAATAAGGTCAGAAAACATATTGGCTATCGGAAGGAATGTGATCAACCAAACGGCAGACAATCGACAGTCCTAAGCAATCCTGTAGGTAGCCTTCATAAGTAAGGTTTAACATAAATAAGTTGCATGACCTTCCACCCTTTATTTTTTACTCCTTGCTTTGGTCAAAGTATTGTATTCTAGTTTGTTCTGATGCAACTAATGCAGTCATATTCTATTTGACATTTTATTCATTCATCAATAAAGAGACGTTTCATGAGGAATATAGGTAACAATTTTCTATCCACTGACACTTTAAGCTATAGAAATATCTGATCACCAGTCTCGTATGTGAATATTTTTACTTAGGAAATGGTATGCTGGAAATCATACTATTAGTTAGATCAGGATGCTTGGGGATGCAAATTAAGAACCATCAAAATCAAAGAGATTACTAAACTATTGTCAGAATATTCCAAGTATATATCATGTCAAAGAAAGTAGACACAAACGTGAACATATCATAGTGTGATATCAAAAAACAAAAAGTCACTGAAGCAACAAGTATTACAGAAGTTTGCACTGATGAAGTACTTAAAAATGTTGAACTGTATTTGCAAACAAACAATTCCAACGAAATCTTTCAATTTCTTATTTTACTAGAGAAATGCATATTAAATACACTTATAATGACATTCAATTATCAGAAACAAGGCTAAGCAAATTGCTTCTGCGCCACGAATTACTGTTCTCATTAACAGCATTTAACCAACCAGGTAACCATATGCTTTGCCCTGCATTGAATCCCGGAGGACCCTATGAAAATTTGGAAGTTCGACGTTTGAAATTAACATAATATGACATAAGAAAGTATGATTACAACAACCACATTTATTTGATAATACATGCACATCATGCAAGTATATCTTCATCAATTTTAATGAATAGCATGTCAGTTCATGATGTTAGTATATAGGTACCACGACCTACAATCTAAGCTAGAAACAAACAGAACTATGACTATGAAACAAACAAGATGATAAAGTAACTGCTTAAACATAAAGAAATAGAACAAAATCATGATGCGAACCAGTCACATTGCTTCAACAGGATCCTCTTTTGATCCTTCAACTGCCAAAGTACAGCATGCAAAATCTGCAACTAATTCGGGGACCTTGTCATGGTACTTGATTATGTACCTCGTTTGGAAATCATTATTTGAGATCAAGAAGCAACTTGGGGGGAACGCACCCTTCACCAAGCCATTGGACATGAGATTTCGCAGCACATTATACCTGGGAATGATCCTCTTTTGCAAGCTGAGAGCAAGAAAAACTGGATACTTTGACACGTACTCCGGCCCCCATTTCAGCTCTTCTTCGAGGAACCTCATGTTCCTATTCACCTTCTCCATTGAAGCGAACATGCAATGTGGATACCTGGAAAACGCGAATAGAGTTTGCTCCAGAGACCACCCTAAGTTCCTGTAATTCTCCAACTTCTCCTCCCACAGCCTCTTAGGCAAATAAACGAGCACCCCGAGGGCGTGCGCGAAGACACTGCTGGTAGGGCTGATGCCCGTCTCCTTGACAACCGCAAGTGCCGCCTCGAAGAATTTTGTCGCCCTTTGAAAGATATAGCCATACTTCGTGAACAGCAAGACCATGACCGGGTCGGTGACGCCGTGAGATCTCAAGGCGCCCATCCTCGGAAGCATGATCTTTGCGGGGTTGCCGACGATCAAGCGCGGCGCGCGCTTGAGGGCTTCGAGCACCTTGGCGTTGCTGCGGAGAACGGACCGGAGAAGCTCGAAGTTTGGGACCAGGACGGTGTCCAGAGTTTGGAGAAGAAGGAGGGGAAGTTGGTAGCGTTGTTGTTGTAGTGGCAGAGAGGAGAGAGCTTGATGCGAAGGAGGCGAAGCATTTTTGTGGAATGCTAACCGAATGCACTGGTAACAATGCGTAAAACGCAGAGGGCGCTGTGGTGCCTCCGAAGACGAGGGCTCCAGATGTTGGTAACCATAATAAATTAATGAGTTAATTTTCTTTTAAGCTATAACGATTTTTTTATCGAACTTTAAATTTTCATTTTTACACCTGATTTTTTGACATTTTGTGTGCGCGCGCGCGTGTGAGAGAGAGAGAGATCCTAAAAAATAAAAAACAAACAAAAAACAATTATTGACGATGAAAGTGAAATATCAAAATCTTAAAAGATTAACAGTGTAGAACAATATTTTGGAAACTTAAAATTAAATGAAAATTTCTTTATAGTTCAGGAATAAAAAATAGTCCTAAAAATAATAATTAATCTTAAATTTGATAGAAATTTAAAGAAAAATCCCTGTGCCTGATAATTAAGAATATCTTAATCAACTAAAATTATTTCGTTTTACCAAAAATCTATATACAATTTGGGAAAACATTTTCAATCTCTTTCATGTGATATATAGTAACGTTACATATTTTTTTACTTTTTTTCCTTATAGAATAATGAAAAACAAGTTATGTTTTTAAAAGCATTGTCATAAATGGCTATGACCCCATTGATAAAGTTTTAGTCTCTTCCAGAAATGATTGTCATAAAAAATAAAGCTTATGATCCTTATAGAAACAATTTTAGTTAAAAAAATGTTTTTTTTTCTATTTCCAACAAATATTTAAACAAAAACCATTCTAGTTTGCGCTTTTATGTCAAATTCGTCATGTTTTTAAAGCATAAAATGTTGTATCAATTTATGAATTATGCATTTGATATCCATCGACAAGAGCGCACACAAAAGAAGACACAAAAGTTATGAGGTTCATTTTTAACTGGGCTACGTTCTCGGGCGGCGGCTGAGAATTTCTTTGATGAGAAAATAATAGATTATTACAAGATGTAGAGTAACCAAAATTCTAGAGAGTTTAAATAGGGACTCTCAATACAAAATAGGAAATTGAATTCCAGAGTTGTCTAAGTTTCGGGGGCTCCGCCCCTAAGCCCCGTAGAAGATCTCTCTAGACCCTCTCAGGCTCGTTGATCGGTCAGCGAGACCCTTGTATGCTACGGGCGGTTTTGCCGCCCTAATTAAACGAGCGACTGTGATGCACTAGGGGACATTGTAGGGTTGATCACTGGATTAAGATTCAGGACATTATCAACATATAACGTGCAAGTAAAAAAACTTATTGAGAAAATTTATTCAATCCGAAAAAATAAAAAATAATATTTTGGACCCGATTAGAATATTTTTTTAGAAGAAAAATCATCCGATTAAATTAGGGCCCTAATAAAAAATTGAAAGGGCCCGACCCGAACTAAACTAAAAAATATTTATCAAATTTTAATTATCAATAAAATATCACATATTTTCTCTAAATAATATATATATAACACCTATTTAACTTTTTACACTTTAAATCACACTCTCAATTAATATGAACTTTTGTATTTGAATTTTAATATTCTAGTACAGTTTGTCTTGAGTAATAGTATTAAATTACTTTGGTGTAGTTGGATGTCAATTTAATATTGTGATAATATGTTATTTAGGTGTAGTCAAATCAAAAAAAAATTATCTTCGTCGCACCCGTTCGAATACTGGATTAGTCGGATGCTAGTAGCACTGGACACCAGTGGGGTTCTACCCATAGATTCAAAAAAATTGAAAAAATTAAAATTTGGAGTTTAATTGTGATTTTATAGTTATAAATTCTTTTAATTTTTTAATATAATGTTTTTTTTTATTTTATGTTTCAAAGTAGAGCTCTGACTCGAAAAAATTGAAACTGCACAGATTAATTTTTTTTGTCTTTGAATAATTTGAATTATTTTTATTTTTTAAAAATCATTCAAAATTTATAGATCAATTTTTATACGCAAAAAGACTACTCCACAAGAACCACTTTCACCCTCCCTAATCAAAGCTTTGGTTATGGTACTCTGAGAACATCATAACAAGAGTAATTGAAAAATAAGTGAGATGTCAAATACCTCTTTGAACACAAACTCGGACCTCCAAAATGGACATATATTCGAGTCATTGATTGCTACAATGATCCAATCCATGAGCCGTGCCTTTCAAATCTCACATAAAATCCAAAATTTTGAAACTACTTCTTTGGGTGCAAAATTCACCTCTTTATTGAACAGAAGTTCTGGATAGCAAAATTTACATTATGATTTTGAATAATTTTTTTTTCAATTTAAACTCATAAGTGTCTAGAGCTATTCGCACCAGATTATGAATAATAATTCTTTAGTTCATGAATAAACGTGCATTTAGATAATTATAACACAAAAATGCATATGCACACACAAGCAATGCATCATATGCAATTTGCTTACACATAAATCACATAAAATATTACTTCATTGTAGCATGTTATCGAGAGTTGAACCAAACAGCACTGTTTTCTGTCTACTGAAGCACTTTGAGGCAGAAGCTGAACAGATATTATACTAACAAATTTCCCACCATTGTCGTAACAGCTTCTCCGCGAATACGTACTCGCTGGTTCTCCTGATCTAATTGGAGATCAAGTCTCCCACCTCTGGGCGAAGCCTGTTTCAGTTGACACAGTTGAGAGATTCAGGAACGCTACAAGTATCAGAGTGAGACATCTAATTTTACAACTATGGTTCTTAATTTCCATTGCCAATTAAGAGAGACTAATATTAATGAACAATTGGATGAACTGCTATAATTCTCCAAGGAACCAATTAACAGGGAAAGCACTATGAGGGAGCCATTACCATGTAAGCAATAAAGTTATCTTTCCCCAACTTCTTGCTCCAATATGGTGCCAAAGCACAATGTGCACTTCCACAAACAGGATCCTGTTGGATGAATAATTACAATATGTGCACGCATTAAAAAAATCAAACCAAAAAGAATCAAGCTAGTCATGAACTGGAAAACTCTTTTGTCAGCTTGGCTCTAGTTACTAACAATACGACTTGATGACAACCAAAAAGAAAAAAAAACATAAATGTAAAATTGATTTGAAATGTTAAGGAAACTATATAATTGTTGAAATGTTGAAGTCCATTTTGGGGTAGAAGGATACAAGATGATAGAGCAAGAAGTAGAAGACCAGAATAAAAAAGAAGGGGCAAAATGACTATTATAAGAAATGTCCCCTCCTTGTGTAAATAAATTTAAGAAATACCCCCAAAGATCCAAAGGATCAACCAATGTTTATATATGGCAGTCATGAACATAAAAGGCGACCAAGTTTTCAGAGAATAAAAAATTATGAAAGACAATAAAAACAGAAGCAAAGAAGAAATAGGTGTATTGTCTGTTTCTTTCTTATCAAGGAACAAGAGGGATTACCCATTGATAAGATTTATTTCACCTATTTAAGTGTGTGCAAGTCATGTATTCAATTTGATTCTATCATTGACACCCTTTCATAGAATTACTTAGTTGTAGATAGCATAGGTGAATCCTCAATCCTCATCTTAAAGTTTCAGTTCATCCACAGTGGTTCTCCATTCTACAACTTCATTCCTTACAAGACAATAGCAAAATGGTCTATAAGAGTCCATTCAATTTATTTTACACATTTTACTACATAACTTCATTGTATTTTATTTTAATCCTTATCTTAGCCTGATCTGAACATGAAAAAGAAACTCTTGAAAGAAACAATACGTGATAAACAATGTCTTAATGTACCAAATAACACTTGAAGCAAAATACTAGAAATTATCCATGTGTATTTTCACATATACGGAAGAATAGGAGACTGTTGACACAATATGAGCTTCTATTACATTCATTCAGTTGTCACATGTGTATGAGCTACTCCTCAAATCAACATTTTAATTTACGCGAAAAGAAGGCAATGTACCATAACAGAATATATTTATTACCTCATTGATGCCAAACTTTGGGCAGAAGAAACGAGTAAAGAAGTCAAATCCAGATTCGACTGGAGCTGCTGCTGTTATAATAACTCCTCTTCCAGCACACCTCTGAATCTCATCAAATTTTGGTTGTAAATTAAGAAGCTCTTTTCCTGAACCAAGTTCTATCTGTCAAGCAAAGCGCACTATCTGAGTACAGATGAAAAAAAAATATGTAAACTCAGAACTCCTACTTGAAAAATGCAGTAAGAATACTTTTACACTATTATAGTCTGGTAGAAAATAACTTAATAAAATAAGTTGTCTTAATCAACTGTCAATGTAAAAATTATCATTATGAGCTTTATGCAAAGTAAATGGAGATTTTTAAGCAGATAGGAGAAGATGCTTTTCCCTTGTTACAGTAACACAAATAACAACTAGATATTTAAAATAAAGAAAATCTATAGGATGCATGTAAATCAAACTTATTCTCATAATACAGGAGAAAAGATAAGTACAATAAGGTCTTCAGCAGTGCCTGTCTTCTGAACACTAATTATAGATGCACCATTTAATGTTAAAGGAATTGAAGGCATCTCTTCAGCACGACATCCTACTACTGGAACCATTGGGAAATCCATCTCAATAGAAAAGATTTCCTCTGTATTGCCATTTGAAAAGTCCGAGGTGCTTATATTCTTTAATCCACGAACTTTCTTGGTTGTCAGCAAGCCTGATTTTGTTATGAACTCAATCAAATCAGAGTTTACCAACCCAGATGTAAGAAGAAAATGTGCTGCTGCCAGAGTTCCATGTCCGCAAAGTTTAACCTGCAACATAATTTATGGGGGTCAATACTTCTAGTGTACAATAAAGGACTAAGCACATTGGCCATATGTTAGCTTGATGATGACATACCAAGAAAGAAAACAAGGATAATTGAATGACTGCAAAGACTAGCTGGTTCATACATAAGAGCAGTAGATAGGTTTCATAGATAAGTTGCCATAAGACTAAGAATTTCCTTTTTCAGAAGGAAGATTCAAGAATTCTTAGTACTTTCCTTTTTCATAATTTGATTTATTTCCCTTTGTTGCTTCTTAATTTGATTCAACTCTAGTTTGAAATCGTGTAAAAGATATTATAAAAAATATAAATACGATAACAGGTTTCTACCGTTCAACTAAACTTCATGTTCTTTCAATTTCATAGGACTCAAAATTTTTCTTTGATGGATTCTAAGGAATTCTGGTGTATTCTAGAGTAGTTATCATCACTTTTTTTACCAACGTTAACAACAAGCGGACTCCTGTTCTTTGTCTTTTGTGGATATTAAGGTTCTTGCTAGATTATAGGACTTCCCATCCATTCATTGCCCAGAAGGCCAACAACAAAGTTCACTTTCCTTCCAAGGCAATGTGGCACATAAAGAAAAACTAGCCTATTAAAGTTTCTCAATGAATTGTGACATTGTCACCATCATTCTGCTTGTACCAAATGGTACTTCGGTAAGCTTCTTCGACTATCTTCTATGTTTCTCCACTGCATGACCTAAAGAGAGGTCATACCATCAATGATGCCTTAGCAAACATATCACCTTGGTGCCACTACTAATGATGACCAATTCAACAGACTGTCACTTGGTTTACCCTTAGGTTAATCAGAGTCAAACTTTTTTCAAGGATTGACATTATGTAGACAAATTAAGAGTTCTAAGTGACTAATATGGTTGGTGTCCTTTGTTGTTTTCTGCTTAAATAGTTAGTCTAAAGGAAATTGTTATACCTTATATTTAGTTTACCTTAAAATTTAAACCAGCAGTCTTTATTTAATTTGTCAATGCGAATAGGCACTTGGTTCATTTAACGACATTACATCAGTATCCCAATAGAGTTTGAGGACAATGATTTTGTCTTAACAAAGCAGTAAAAAACATTTTTTTTGCTTCATACTCTCACTGATGTTTCACATAAAAAATATAACTAATTTACAATTTTCAATCTGATTTTCTTAAGCACAACCCAATACAACTTCTGAAAAATCTCCAGAATTTAAATGCAAAACAAACAATCTTAGATTTAATATCAACACACTATAGATCAAAGGCTTGTCAATAGTTCTAAAAGTAAGGTTTATTAGCTATTTACTTTTGTCTTCCCCAATCCACATGCAAATAAAAAAAAACAACGATGTCAATGGAGTAAATGACTTTGCACCTCTCTCCTTTGTGTTAGTAGAAGAATTTATCCAACTCTAGCCATTTCAAATGTTTTATTCATCATATTTATGTCATCTTGCTTTATCCATAATAAATCATCTGGACAAATCGAAACCTCACAGTTGAGACCAAAATTTGGAGCTTAACAAATTCATGCCTTCATATATATTTTCTTTGAGTAGTCACGACGTGTCCAAAATTTTAAATTTATTTGTACCAAAAGAACAAAATAGTCTATAAGGATTTGGATGATCAATTGATGTTTATGAGGATAAAAAAGGCCAACTTCACAAAGCGAATGCAGGACACAAATGCAGAAAGTTCAGGGATGAACAAGAGAACAAGAAGAAGAACGAAAAGGATTACAAAAAAAGAGAACCTCCGCAACAGGAGTGAACCAGCGCAGGTTGAACCGGGGATTGGCGGCGCCATTGCTCTCCGAATCAGAGGCCACCGGAGAAACGAAGCAAGTTTCGGAGATGTTGAACTCCTTGGCGACCGACTGCATCCACGAATCATCAACGTCGAGGTCCTCCGCCGTTTCCAGCAGGCACACGGCTGCCGGGTTCCCCTTGAAGGGTGTGCCCGTGAACGCATCTATCTGCGACACCACCAAGGCTCACAACCTCACAAACCATCTCCCACTCTACTTCCAAGAACAGGGAAAAGAAAAGGAGCAACGGCTGAGCTTACCACAGCGTATCTCACCGATCTCTTCGCCATTCGCGGAAGGCTTTGGGGGGTTGCGGAGGACGGAGACGAATGGCGGGGAGTGGGAGTGGTTGGTAGGAAACACTTGGACTAATCGGAACCTTGGGCGACAAGGAAGCCCACGAGGTGTTCGAGTTTTTTTACGTTGAGAAATTGCCCTGTAATGGGAGGCCATACTGGTTTAAACACGGTTGGACCTAGGGCTGACACTAAGTTAGACCGTTCGTGGCTTGACCTATTTTGAGTTTTGCTCGGCTCGTCTTTTTAAATAAATAAGTCAAACTCGAAATTAAGATTTGACATTTTTATTTAAACAGACTCAGCTCGTCTATATTAGACCTATCTTATTAGCGTATAAGGTCAACTTATATAATTAATATATATTATAAAGCTTAATAAGTGTTTAGCATATGAATCAAAATTATGAATAATTTTGATTCAAAAAAATTAAATATAATATCAAAAGAGGTACAATAAGTTATTTTTATTCGAAATTATTATTAGTTTTAGTGCGTTAGATATGTACAATGCTAAAGTGCACAATATTTTCTTGTTAATATTATAAATATAATTTAAAATATAATTTAATATATATTTATTAATTAATAAATACGGCTTAATAAGCTATTAAGCTAGGTCAGACTTCTTAAATTTAATAAACAAGTCATACTAAACTTAATTTATCAGCCTATTATAGGCCTTTGACCTAGCTCGTTTATTAAACTTTTTAAATAGGTCTGGCCTATTTAAGTGTTGGTCTAGCTCGGCTCGGCTCGTGTCCATCTCTAGTTGGACCTATGACCGCCATCCGAAATCGCCTAGGCTTTTTTTCTTTTTTTTAAATATTAACTTTATTTTAATGAAAATTAAATTCGGTTGACACAAATAATTAGCAGGTTTATATCTCATATCGAGAAACTTAAAATTACTAATCTCAATTCGAATTTCGAAATTGTACGATTAGAGGAATGTTATTTTTGCTCTTTGTCTCGACTTCGAGACATCAAAATCCTGAATAAATATAAAAAAAGAAAAAAAGTAAGAATGATAATTTTATTTGAACCAAATTATTTTACAAATATATTTATATATTTATATACGTAAAATTAAAATAAGTTTTAAATATATTTTTTCTTCGTTACACTCGAATTAAAATAGTTACTATTGGCCTTTTGCATTAATTGTAATTTCCATTATTAAGACTTTCGGATTAATCATTTATGTAATTTTTTTCCTGTGGCTAGGATTCAACTTTGATAACTGTTGAAAGATATTCCGTCATAAGATAAATAATTATTGGATTTCTTTTGGATTAAAAAAAGAAAAAATATGTAGCACACATTTAAATTTGCAGAAAGTTCAGAGGATGACATGAACAAGTTTCGGAAAATAGAAACGATAACAAAAGCAAAAGAACCTCGGCAACAGGAGTGAACCACCGGAGGTCGAACCGGGGATTGGCGGCGCCGTTGCTCTCCGAATCGGAGGCGGCCGGAGAAATGAAGCAAGTCGCGGAGATGTTGAACTCCTTAGCGACTGACTGCATCCACGAACCGTCCGCGTCGCGGTCCTCCGCCGCTTCCAGCAGGCACACGGCCGCCGGGTTCCCCTTGAACGGAACGCCGGTAAAGGCATCCACCTGCGATACCACCAACGCCCACAAGCTTACATACCATCTCCTGTTCTACGCGATTACTTACTTCCAAGAACAAGTAGCAGCAGCTGAGCTTACCACAGCGTATCTGACCGATCTTTTCGCCATTTGTTGAAGCCTTTTGGAGGGACGCGGAGGACGGAGACGAATGCCGGGGAATAGTTGGGTGCAGGAGCTCTTGAATTACTTGGAATTGGGAGGTGCGTTGTTAGTTGTTACTAATTTATTTGCTCGGAGGAGTCAAAGGGAGCAACAGAACTTGGGGGACAAGGAAGCGGAATGTGTTTAAAAAAAATCCACTTGTTCCAGAGTGATGTAATAAACACTAATTACTAAGGCCGCGTTTGGCTGCCACCATACTATTCATGAATTAAAAAAATTTAATTCATGAGATAGTCTCATGCCCTTATTCCACATGAAATATCTCTAATCCAAAGAAGAGATGAAATTATTTATCTCTATTTTTTTATTCCTTTTTCAATAAATGCAATGAGACCCACCATATGTTAAAAAAGAGTCTTTGATTCAAAATTAGGGAATAAGATCTTAATCCAGTCCTTATTCCCCAACCAAACGGGCCCAAGACTTTCCTCCTGTGGCAGGATATGCTGAATATATCACATACCACATACAGGAGACAATACGCCCCCAAGACTAGAGCCCGATGGAAGCTTCTGGATGGATTTTTTAGGACCAATAAAGGAGGGAGAAGTAGAATTCTTACTAAGATCACAATTTTACGAGAGTTTTTCTCAAAGGACCATATAGAAATATAGAAATTGAAGCATTCGGATTGTTAAAAATAGTGCAGCATTGCACAACGAAAGGGTTTACTAAAGTCAACATCCATTTAGATTCGCTCAACCTAGTTCGAATTATTCAAAATCAAACTACATGCCCCTGCACACTCAATGAAATAATCAGAGATATCAAGAAGTATTAGTATCAAATTTCATCTATAATTGTAGAGCAGTGATATCGATAAACAAATTGAAGAGCAAATTATTTGATAAATTTTGACCTGCAAAAGTAATTTTTTTTTGAAAAAATAGACATACTCAGGAGCTACCTCATATTTTGTACAAGGACTCTTCGGGTTTAACTAGATAAGTTTCTTTTATTAAAAAAAATTACTAAATGACTTAACTATCGCAGTCAAATATTTTGAGAAACTATTAAAAAACATCAGGAAAATGCGACAATTTGTTGGATATGGAACTCGTATTGAAGCTTGATAAATCTATTTTTTTTTAAAATGTGACTTTATTAGTTTGAACTCCGTAAAAAAGAGATCATGATTGAAAGCACTATGATTTGATTGTTATCCGTCTTTCAATATAAAAAAATTCTATTTTTTTTAAGTTTCTTTTTAAAAGCTCTCTTAATACTTACATATTTAAAACACTCTTAAAAGTTGATGAATTTATTGTCAATAGATTAGGAAAATTTTTTATTTAAATTTTAGGAGGATGTAAATTAATCTCTTTCAGTATATTTGTGAGAGCTAACAACATTAACAACAAGAACATTGTTGCTTGCAAATTTGAAGGCGTGTCCATATTATTTCTTGGATTCACTTCGAAATAAATTTGTAAAATAATATTTCGAACATCGGATAGACCTTCATAAAAAGAATTGAAGAGATATGGGTATCAAATAACTACTTAACTAGATTAAGTTGTAGGTCTTTTTTTATTGCACTTTTTATTATATAGAAATACAACATTCCACTATTTCACAGGATCATTCCATGGTAAAAAGAATTGATGGAGAAAGCATCTTTGATTTAAGTATTTCACCAAATTTCTCCTAATATCAGAATCCAAACAATCCCTTAGAAGCCTCATATAAAAAATGACTTCATCATACAATTTTCATTTATGCTGTACTTTTAATTTAAACACAAATGAAGTTGAAAATAATAATCACCAGCAACTCCCTTTTTATCCAAAATAATAATCATATGAAAATAAAATAATGAACCAAATGAATATTGTTTTCTAATTCCCTAATTGCAATTATACATGAACTGAGCTGTGTCCAGCGTCTTTACCGATTCCTCCTCCCAACATTTTCTGCTTGACGTAACATACATCACTCCACTTCTTGACAGCAGCATAAACACTCGATATGAGCACAAGATACCCGGACGCCTTCTCTGGTTTGATCAGTTCCAGCAATCTGTGGATTACCAGGTGCTCCGCAAGCTTGGCATCGCCGTGCATACGGCAACCCCACAGGAGAGCTCCCCAGACGGCATCATTGGCGTGCAGGGGCATCGTTTCAATCAGCTCCCGAGCTGCGTCCAAGTGGCCTGCTCTGCTGAGCATGTCGATCATACAGCCGTAATGTTGTATTCTCGGAATGATTCCATGGACGGCCGGCATCTGCCCGAAGTAGTGACGCGCATCGCCAAGCCTCCCGGCGTAGCTGCACGCCCGGAGCACCGCAAGATAAGTCAGCCAGTCGGGCCTTTGGTTTGCATCTGCTGATTCCCCGAGCTGCATTGCTTCGAAGAGACTGAGTGCGTCATTGCTCCGGCCGTGCGCTGCGAACCCGGCTATCATGCTCGTCCACGAGGCGGTGCTTCGTCTGTGCATCTCCTGGAATACCTGAAAGGAATCGTCGACGGCGCCACACCTGACATACATGTGGATGAGAGCATTGCTCAAGGGCACTACATGTCCTTGGTGGTCTCCTCCTTGTGAGAGGAGCCCCTGCATGAGAGCATGGACACAGCGGCCGAGCTCCAAGTTTCCTGAATCTGCGCATGCGGTCAGAACTGCTAGCATTGTGACATGGTCCGCCTTGACATTGGCCATTCTCATCGCGCGAAAGACAGCCATCGCCTGCCGGAAATTGCCTGCTTGTGCACAGCCGGCGATCATGGTGGTCCATGACACTTTGTCTTTCCCAGGCATCTCATGGAAGAACACGGATGCCGAGCGCACGTCCCCAGCTCGCAGGCACGCAGCTATCATGGAATTCCAAGAAACAACGTTCCGTTGGGGCATCTCGTCGAACAAGATCCGGGCTGTCACCAAGGCCTCTCTTCCTCCTCCGGAATCGGCGGATGCAACGGCGCCATACATGTTTATAAGGTTGGTCTGGACGTAAACGCTGGAAGAGAAGCCGCCGGCAAGGACGCGAGCATGGAGTTGCTCCCCAAGCACCCTCGAGAGACGAGGCCCAGCAGCCTTGGCGCTGTAGGTGGCATTGAGGAGGAGGAAAGCATAGGTGAAGCCGTTGGGTTGCTGTTCTCCCGACATCGCCGCCCTCCTGCGCATCTGATTGTATATGCGGACAGACGTCTCGGGGGATTTCTGATCGCCGGGGGTGACGGCGGCGGCCCTGATCATCTGGTTGCAGAGGGTGGCGCTGGGCTCCTCGACCTGCTCGAAAGCTCGCTCCGCGTGGGCGAAGGCGCCGCAGGAGATGCAGAGGGAAAGCAGCTTGGTGACGAGGAAGTTCTTGCGGAAGAAGCCGTTGAGCACCAGTTGAGCGTGCAGCTGGGCGAGTTGCCGCGTGCTCTCCTTGCAGCGCTGAAGCGTCAGGAACAGATGCTGCTGCAGATCCCTCGACAACGACGACGAAGAAGAAGAAGAACAAGTTTGTTGCTTGGCCATGGCTTATTTGCATGGCATTTGCGAAGCCAGTTGATCACGGTGCCCAAGTCGAATGCTTGCTCGCGAGGTCTTTTAAGTAAGTGCCAGAATTAACCAACGGAAAAAAAAAATCACATAGGCCCAAAACTATTTGTATGCCACTTCCTACAATTTTCTGCAAAATTGTTGTCTGCAATGTTTCATAACTAATGGAGTTATGGAGATTGGCTTCTGGTACAAACTGAAACGAACTAACACCAAAAGGAACAAATAAAGGTGTATCTCATTAATGTTTCTCCAGAATACAGATTCAACATGGAAAAATAAGGCCAAAAGACAAGAAAGAAAAGAATGAACTATAAACACATTGGCAACGCATGGCTTTGTGGAAGCAGCTCTCTTGATTTAAGACTCGGACACTATCAGAACATCCGTATACTATTTGGTTTCCCAGAAGATGATATCACCTTGCTCCCCAGTTAAACCGAGTTCTCTGAGCCTTCTGTCCTGGTAGTATTCCAAACCATCCAACTCTGATTCCCTCTCCCTGAAAGTATCATCAATCTGCTGGAGTACTTTCTTCTCGCCCGCTCTTATACCAATAGCGATTTTAAGTCTTGCATCCAGATTATTCTCTTCTGCGAGTAATTCGTCCTGTATGCACAATCATATGTTCAAGGATATGGACACGATAAGATCCAAACAAAATAAGAGAAAGAAAGAAGTATGCGGTACCCAGATAAAGCAGACTTTAGCCACATGGACAACAACAATTATATTGTAGTCCTAATACTACCAAAGCCTTGCTTCTAAATCATCTAAAAGATATACCTCTTCTATTGTAGTGTGGTACCCAGATAAAGCAGACTTGCAGGCATCCCTGATAACTCGACATATTGTTTCCTCATTGTCACGACTCACAGGTAGTTCAAGATGACCCCATATCGACCTTCTGAAAATTGATTCCAAGAGAAATGCATCTGTTCCTCCAAGAGCTACCAGCCGCAGATACGGAAGCATGACTGGAGGAAGAGGACTACCTAGAATGATGTCAAAGTATGCGGTTTCACCAAAACCATTTGATTCTGCAATGTCCAACTTGTCGCCATAAAAAGGATCTGATTCGCTTATCTCCAATGTCAAAGTATACACATTCCTCTGTGATCTTGACTCTATAAAGCCATAATCCAGTGCAAGTTCAGCATTGCTTTTTGCGATGTCATACTGAATATATACCTGAAAACAATTATTTGTTGATTCAGAACATGCTAAAACATCTAAACACTGACCAGAAAATCATAATGATGCCAGCAAAAAATAATGATCAGAGAGAATGGCACCTGTTCACCACGCTTCACAAAATCAGCTGCTTTTAATGAAAAAATGATTTCCCTTGAAAAGAGACCTTTTCCCTTGACCTCCCATGAGGAGTCTTCGGAAGTAATTTTAGAACTGTGGTTAATCTGATTGAGCAAAAGAAAAAAGGTTAATATGCTAATAATATGATGAAATACAGGGATATGTAACAAACATAAATAAATAGACGAACCTTAACAATACATTTGATTTACAAGTTGGTGTGACAGTCACCATAGAGTTGATAGAAGCTCAAGTACAAATGTCAATATATAATAAGAATGTTGGAATACATCCCCCACCCACCCCTGCCGGCCCACTCCCTCCGACCACCCAAATTACAAATTTCCAATATAGGCACTCGACACATGCTTATGCAGCTCAAAATTAGGCCGTGATACTGATTTTACTATTGGGCTTGAATGGATTTTGCCGACTCGATTCTATATGGATGGACTAGGCTGTTCGACTAGCATGGAGACTAACTAAGCATCAACATCCCTAAAGGAAAATGTAACTCTAGCTTCATAGCTTCAGACATGAGGCAATTTGATCTATGCTCCAAATTAATCACTAAGAAGGGTAATGTTCATGTATAATCCTCTAACTTCTTTTTTCTTACATCATTAATCCCCCAACTTCATCTCTTTTGCTCGCTTGGTCCTTTTATCAATCACAATATTTTTTTTTTCATTTTGCTAGCTGGATGCGTCCACATAGACATTTTACGTCTTTATTATAATAAAATAGGTCACACTGGTCTCGCACCATATCGTATAAATCTATCAATAGTGTATTTAGGACAAACATCAATAAAAAAATTCTATCCTCAATTACATGAAATCGACACAGAATACTTTATTATAATGATAATATATAATGTCTATATGGAATTAAGTTAGAAAAATAGAAGAAAATTTTAATTTAACCGGGTAAAAAAGATAAATTGGGTAAAATACATAAAGCTGGAGGGCTAATAATTCAACAAAAAAAATAGAGGACAAGAGAGGTATTGAGTTCAAAATTGGAGGACTATACGTGAAAATTACCTTTAGGAGAATAATATTGAAAGAAACACTAAGAGAAACAGAAATAGGACATCATGTTAATAGTATAGCAATAGCAGTGGAAAATCTTACAAGATCAGCCAATGGAACCAGAGCAAGATTTTCACCACGAAGACGTGTAAAAGCCCTTGACCTGAGTACCCCAAAAGCCCAAAGAAATTCAGACCACTTAACAGTTGAAGGGAAGAGATGTTGGTTTGGCAGAATGATCTCATTTTCAACTTTGGTAAATTCACTTTGCACTAACTCTTTTACACCCAAAGTTGTGCTCAGCAGTTGAGTTCCTGCAGGAGGCAACATGAATATGATACAATGATTAAGAGAAAAAGTTAAAGAGTCTTCTCATGCTTAATACAAGAAGCATGAAAGATAAGTAGCAGCAAAGTATATCCACTGTTCATCACAGCTCACAATAGCATCATATTTTAACAGTACAAGGATGACTTGTTAGATGTAGGAAGCAAGGTTTAAATTGTCGGATAAGTATGTGGTGTGTGTATGTCCTATAGAGCAAACCATAACTGAAAGCATTTTGTATGGGTCATGTATCAATTTGTTCACAAAATTCCCAGATTGATATGCCCTTTCCAGCCAACATATCAGGCTTATCTCTCAAATTATTCATCTAAACTATCTCCAACTTCACACTACCTTTTTGTGATGACAACCAGAGGCATCCGAAAGCTTCAGATGACCACCCCCTTCTGTTGCGGAATAGGGAATACAATGATGAACCCATTTTCTCTAATTCTATTATACTACCTTTATTTTCTTTTGAGGAGTTATACTACCTTTCCCGATTGATGTCCTAACCTGATTCCACTGAGTGAACATTTCTTTTAAATGATCACAATGTTCATCATTTTCTTTTCTTTGTTCTGTGGACTTAATGTCCTGCCAGTCAAGATAGTATCATTAGAATGCAGTTTCGATGAACAAGAAACTACGAAATGACCTGATGTTTAATTGCAGAAAAGCTAACTTCTTGGCCTTTTCGTCATACCTTGGATCTCATTGAGCTCTTCTTCTGACCTGCACTGGAAGCATGCATCAATATGGCGACGCTTAAAATTAGCATGCAATAAAAGAAGGTGCTTATGGTATCAAGAGAGGACTACTGACAAAATTATGATAAAGGGCACAATTTTAGATGGAATACACACAAAATAGAGATATGCGAGACACTCACCAGAAGATGGTGGAATCGGTGGCCGGAGGAAGGATGTCCAGGTAGGGGTGCCAAGGGGAGGAAGCGCCCAAAGCCTTCTCTCTGGCAAGGAAGAGCGACACGGAGACCCACGGCTTGAGGCCGCCGCAGACGCTCCCAATCTCCGAGGCGGCGACCGTGTCGGCGTCGATCCATAGCCGCTTGGGAATTTCCAGGACGACCTCGTTCTTGGCTATGTCCTTCTCGGCCAGCAGACCCAGGCCCTCGGTCACGAAGGCCGGCTTTACGGACGACGAAGAGGAGGCAACGCCTCCTTTCTCCGAGAGCCACCGCCAGAAGTCCCGAACAGCCGATTCCGATGGGGCGACGACGGAAGTGCAGTCGCTCTTGTCACGAGAGCCGATGACGGCATGAGTGGACATCCTTCTCCTCCCTCGTATGCCGCCACGGCCGCCGCAGATGCTGCTGCAGCTGCTAACGCTACTGAGAGGCGGGAAGGATGTTTGACTGGGCAAGAAGAAAGGACGGCCCGGAAGAAAGTTGCCGATAGAGTTGGGAGGAGAATGAGGAACCATGTGAAAGATGTGCGGCAATGCCATCTCCTGCTTCTGCTGCTGCTGCTGCCACCAGACGACGGGGAGGGAAACAGGCGTTACAACAGCAACAACAGTAAGAAAGGAAGTACAAGTGAGGCAGAAGAGATGGCTGCAGAAGCCGGCGGGGGAACAAGAGGAGGTCGCCGGCGGTGATGGATGTACGGAATGGAGCAGAGGAACGGCAGGTTCCCCGGCGAGGTACGAGTATTGAGTAGTGATATGTTTACGGCGACGAAGTTGGGATTGATGACGATTGATGGATGGATGAGAGGTGCCCGAAATGAGTAATACGTTTAATCTCAGCCATTGGATGAAAATATCCAAATTACTTTACTTTTCAGTCCTCAATGGAATCCAAAACTCGAAGTCAGTCCCTATTGCTGCGGCAATCTCAAAGCCCACAATCTAACATGGGCTTAGGCCCAATAAAGAGCTTGTTTTTTTCATTTTTTTTTCTTACCGTTTTCTTTATTTGTTACGGAGGAGGGACTGAGTAATATGGTAACGTCGCCAAAGTCCCAGCAGCAGTTGGGGGCACATATCATATCCTATACGCATGCTTGGTTGCTGCTTGCTCGCGTTCGCAGGAGGAGGCCGACGGAACCCATGATGTCACCGCCGGCGGCAGCCACCGTCTTCGTTTCGTCGTCAGCTGCACCTGTTTCATCGTTACCAAAGAGCCTTGTGGCGACGTTGGTGCCGCCGCCGCCGCCGACGACGACGAGGTGGAGGAGGAAAGGGAGGAGATCATTTCTCAGTGGTCGCGGCATGTACTCCTCCTACTATTGTTGCCGCTCCCTCGGTCGTATTATTGGCACTCGGGACAGCAGCGAGGGCAGGAGGTTCTGCCCTCGGTCATGCCGTGTCTCTCTCTGATTCGACTAGCTCTTCCTCTTCTTCTGTAGGCAAGGTGTTCGACGTTGGTTCTCCGCATTCTTTTGACAGTCATGGAGTCGGCTCTCCAGTTGTCAAGAGGTTCATTGGAGACGACGAGGACCGATGGTTAATGTGGTACCATGGATTCGATGGAACCACAATAAGTACTACAACTAGAGATAATGGTGTCCCCATGACCAGCGGCCTGTGCTGCTCCATAGGTTTGGCATCCTCCAAAGATGGAATCCACTGGGACAGAGGAACTGCAGGTGTCAAAACTACAGAGGACTTAGGACAGGTCATGCATCGTAGCTCTGATTGGTGGGTATTTGACACACAGAGCATAAGACCATCTGATGTCCTCATCAGGTCCAGTGACAAGCTCAGATCCTCAACCGCCGTGTACTGGTTATACTATACAGGATCCAACATGGATAAGATAGAGACTCCCGCCGGTAGGGCCCCTAGTTCACTAGGAGGAGGATCCGCCTGTTGCCCCAAGTCATTGCCGGGATTAGCTATCAGCCAAGACGGTAGGCATTGGGCGCGGATTGAAGGTGAACACCACACTGGTGCACTCTTTGACGCTGGGGCTGCAGATCAGTGGGACTCCCTTTTTGTGGCAGCACCAAAAGTTGTCTACCATGGTCTAGGCGATCTAAGGATGTATTATCATTCTTTCGATGCTAAAAATGGACAGTATGCAATTGGCATTGCAAGGTCACAAGATGGAATCAGGTGGGTCAAATTGGGAAAGATCCTCGGTTCTGGACCTGCTGGATCATTTGATGAAGCAGGAGTCAGGAATGGTTGTGTTGTGCGTGACCAAAAACGCGGTGCATACATCATGGCCTATGAAGGTGTTTCCTTGAACGGTCAGACCAGCATAGGAATGGCTCTATCATTGGATGGTTTGAAAGAGTGGAGAAGGTGTGGAGATCAAGCAATCTTGTCGCCATCCAAGGAAGAAGGTGGATGGGATGAATGGGCTGTTGGTGCTCCATGTCTAGTGCAAATGGATGGAACAAATGAATGGAGGCTGTACTATGAGGGCATTAGTATGGTTGGGAGGACAGGAATAGGCATGGCTTTTTCCACACGACCAGAGCTTGATAGTTTTGCAAGATGGGTTTGACTTCATTCTTATGATGAGGTGCACTGATAACACGCTAATATTGGTGTTTCATGTGCTTTTTGATATTCTTGGTTTCACGAATTTTACATTTTTGTGTGACCGGTCAGTAGTCAAAATGGAGTCACCTATATGGTATGAAAGACTTTTTCCACTCTTTTATCTTCCAAGTTCTTTTTTTTTTAGACGATCTTCCAAGTTCTTATTTCGTGTCATTACCTTTTCTTCTTTCATGTTTTCTTCATTGTATTGCTCTCCTGCATTTTTTTAATGGTCTGTTACTGTTATTACTTATCTTTAATGTCAACCTGTTGACATTCATGAGAAACAATAAAGTATTAAATACCATCTTGCCTATTTGTAATTATGATATTTCCTTGGTCATATTTTAGGTGGGAGGAGGAAACTCCCATGCACATTTCCCTCCAGAGATTAATAATTTCCTAAGTAGAATATCATAAAACATTTCAATTGACTTTTGTAATTGAATATTCATGGTTGCAGAGAAAAGATTGTCCCTAAAAATCTCGTAAAAGATTGTCGTTCTTTCTTTTCATTGCAAAACCAATAATTTGAAGTACCATAACTTTTAGTTTTGATTTCACATAGAATATTCTAGGTTAGTATTTGTTTCATAGGACAATTTCTTACTGTGAACTATGATACTGCTCTTTCTATTCAATCTTTGCTATGGTTATTATTTGTCATATCTCACACGGGCTTTGATTATGGATGTAATATCATAGCACTCGGAGGCCTGGGAAATCATGCATATTGCAAGAGTGTATTTCTCTAGTTCCTTGTGTTTCGTTTACCTAAACTAAATATCAAGGTCCAGAAAACAAATAATATGGCAGAACCTGGACCTGCAGAACTGTACGCTGGTTAAAATCCTGGACCTAAATTCTTTGGCATTTCTTTCTAACTATTCGGTAATAACCATTGCTTTTGCACTTTTTTACAAATGTCGGGAATGATCGAAGCAGCTGACCATGGAAATAATTGAGAAAATGTATTATTGATACAGGATTGAAAAGTTTTCCTTTGTACACATCAAAACTTAGGAAGACAAAACAAGAGAGGAATATGATGCTTACTCCTGTTGATGGGATATGGCTAAGATGTATGAAAATACTTTTGTTTTTAGGAGTGTTTGTTTGAGAAAAATATTGGGGAAAATGTGTTTTATGCAACTTCGAGTAAAATATTTTTCCCTCAAAATGAGGGGAGGGTAGAATACTTTTTCGTCACACATTGTCTCTCATGCCACATATATAAATAAAATAGTTAATATATTTTCTTATTTGTTTTTCGTTAGGCAATTGAACACAAAAAAATAATCTTTTCCATAATTCATTTTATATAGAACTTATAGTTAGTAAAGCAAACTCAACTTTAATTAAGAAATAATGTGTATGTTAGATTTGTACTTGAAAGGAATCTTGAAAATATGTTTCCCCATAACTTTCTTGCACATCTTGTTTCTGAGGCTTATCCTCAGAGTTTTTTCTTGTAAATGTAGTTTAATGCACTGGATCAATGCCTTTTCCTGGAATACCTTTGAAAGTCTTATGTTATGAAATGTTTTTCCTTGAGATATGGACTAAAATAAGAATTTTTTTTGAAAGTTAGGAAAGTATCTGTATAACATCCAACTTTCAGCAGTTGGATGCTTACATGAAGCATTCAACATTTTGGATATTAACTTATGAAACCTGTTATTTTTCGTACATATTATCTCTAACAATTACCGGAAATTTGTTTGTAATATGTCATTTCTAATGTTGGTTGTCATGGATCTAGATTACAAAACTATGGAGTTCATTCTTTAAGTTCCTTAGAAGACTTATCTTGTGAAACTTTTGTTGATTGCGACAAGACTACTGTGGGTCGGGCTGTTCCTCTTTCTTTTCAAGTCCCAAAATATTTGATATTAATTCTGATCTCCTCTTTGAACTACTATCAGTCTTCTTGTATTTTGTTTCATTTTTACCTTTTGTCAATCTTGTTAGTCTTTTTTCATACTTTTTGTTTGTTGGAAGCTTCCAGGATCTTTATAAATTTCTTCTTGAGAGATCTCTTATTAGGATTAGAAATAAATTTTGTTTGGCATGTCAAAATGGAAATACTAAGTTGCATTCATTACTTTCGTGTAAGATGTCCTTTGTATTTTAATGGGTTGTGATATCATGCCTCTGATTCTAAATCTAAAACTTTTGTTTCTGATTTAATCAGTTTTCAAGTGGCTCTAATGTATCTATATTTTGTAATATATGGTATGTTTTCTTGTGATTCAATTCATTATGTTTGTATCAACTAATATTTGCATCGGTCAATGCATGGATCGATAAATGCTTGCATAGCATCATTTGATGCAAGGAGTTGTCATTAGTAAATTTAATTAGTGCATCAGCACAAAGAAGGGAACCATTATTGATGTCTTTGCAGGATAACAAAACTTTGCAATTCATCTTCTCATGTAGTTTCCAATGAACTTCACACACACACACACGCACGCACGCATGCACGCACACACGCACAATGTTGCTTACTCAACAGACTTTGCTGGGTGATACAACTTTGAAGGAACTATATCTTCTTTTTGCTAGGTTAAGGGTGCCTTTGTGATTTTATTTGTATCAAGCGGTTTCTGTTTGACGCTGTCAAGCACCTTTTCAACTGTTCAACATGCGACCAAACAGTCTGGAAGATTAGTTGTTGCCAAGACTGGGAGATGACGATGGAAGTGTAACCTACCAGACTGTTGGATCGCACATCGGATGGCTGAGAGAGCGCTTGATACAGTGTCAAGTTGAGGTCACTTGACACAAACAATAAATCCTATTAATTCTTATGACAAAAGTTAAGAACTTGATGTTTTATGTGATGGAATCACATTTATCCTGTTGGACATGATGATGATGTTCATCTAACTTGATACATGTGGTGTCCATGCATCATATGCCTACACAACTTAATTAAATAGAATAACACCACACTCAACCAACATGACACAAGATCCTCTGACTTTGCTTTGTCATGTTCGCTTTTAGATGCAAGCATATGGAAACAAGCTGAGTAGTGATACTCGAATTCAAGATTTTCAGCAATCAAAATTAATATACTACCTTTGATACTCAGAACTCAGAAGCTTTTTGTCCACTGTAAAAGTCACTACTTCTTTTCTGATACTGCAATTTGATCACTCAAGAGTGTTTGGCACTTTATGGCGGTGGCATCATTTGCCAACATTCACAAAATAATAATAAAGGATTCTTAATCATTATTCGCAAGCATGGCATAAGCTTTTATATGCCAGAATGGAACATTTATCAATGTTTAGCACATCCAAATTTCCGAGGTATTTCTGCCTGGTTCAGATTTGATGAAATATGCAAATTGTTTCATTATCTGATGGTGATTCTATCTATTATTATGTTGAATCTCTTGGCTCGGGTTGGCTTATCTAGACAGTTTAAACAAACAAATTCAGAAACTTCGGGATCTGTGGTAGATGGAAAATGATTCCTCTCATTGTTTTCCGCTGCTATATTATCTTTCCATAAGATGATTGCACAATTCATTTCTCTTTTTTGAGGCTTCAAGCATATCAACTTCGTATAGTCTTCTTGACTTCTTTCCGTAGCTGCATCAGCAACTCAATCAGGACTCATCTTTTATTTTATGGTGGTAGGCAGAGCTATGATGAGAACATCTAGATATCCCTTGTCTTACATCAGCCACTTCAGTCGTGCATTTTTTAAGAGATCAACCACTTCTATCTGGGCAACATCAGAAATAACTTGTTCTCATAAAAAAATCAACAGAACATCAGGGTTTATAGAAGTTCCTCCTTATATTATACACCCTCAATCATTTAATATGTGTTAAATTGCTTAACGAGCGATCAAAAAATCTTTTAACATTAATCCCAGGGTTTAAATATTCAACTTCTTTGTGTGTTATTAACTGATAATTGTAGTCATATAAGATATATCTTTAATCATTCTCCAGCATGAATCCATACTCATGGATTCTGGTCGCTTTTGTTTCGTTTATTAAGATTTTGAAACCCTACAGATAGAAACCGTATTCCTGGAAATCAGCGGATGTCCTAATGCCATATTGTAGTAGTAGGACTAGTTTTTTTTATGTTTGGCTATTCCTTTGCCACTTGGTTAGGCTGTAAATCATATAGTTTTTAAAATTGTGGAGGTGCAAAGAAGACACATTGTCATGTTTTGTGGAAATACTTGGTCATATTTACAACAAGGAACCGAGGATAGAAGAGGGTCAGGAGGTAAACCCCACTTCGGTTTGTTTGGTAGTTTGCAATGGTAGTAACAGCAGGGAGAAGGGGCAGCGGGACTCTTAAATGAGGATGGTGAGGCATAACTACTCCTATAGTATGTCCTCTGCAATCTTTTCCACTGGCGCTGTATCTTAAAATTCCTTCATTTCTTATCTGTCCCCTCAGTTGGTGAGACTGTTACTCCATACTCAGAAGGGCAAAACACAAACGTTTTACGCCTTTACCAAAGGTGTTGGATGAATTACTACCATATTGGTTCATATGGTTTGTTGAGACCACATCTCTATCACCATTATTGATGTTGTGTGAAACAAGAAAGCAGTAAATAAGCTTTCAACAGCAAGATAATTGATATGGCAATTACAAGATTCTTCCAGTTATAGGAGAAGGGAGTATATGTGGATTTTGGTCACTGCCATCGTCTGGAATACTTGTGTAATAATGATCATATGCATGTGCAAGAGTACTTGTATCGTGTGAACTTCATCCATATGTATCAGGAGTCTAAGGCCCGCCCCAATTTCTACAATGATAAATATGAGCACAATTTAAATTCCCTAGGAGTTATGCATTTGTTTATTGATGAAGCAACATTAAAATTGCAAATAAGTCGTACTATCATTTTATTGCATGTCTAATTTTGCCAATTTCAATGCTCTTTTACTTCTTTATCTGTGGGTAGCATTTTTTGCCTAGGTAGTACGTTTCCCAACTAATTGTTTGCTTGAGCACAATTGAAAAGTGGCCTATTCATAGTTCAAACCTGAAGTTTGTTTTTCTTGTTTTCGGAGAGAGACAAAATTTGTTTGTTCATGTTTCTCTTATCTTCCCAGAAAATATTATTTTGGAAACTTCTACATTTGTAGAAGTAAAACTTGAGAAAAGGTCATTCGATAAGGTTGTGATACATGTGTGTCAACTGATAGCAGTATAATGAGGACAAATGATGTAGCCCTTATATGGCAACCAGTTAGCCTAGGCCTCAGAATGTACATGACTTGCTAATTTAGTAGAAAACGGTGATCTTATTGCTAGTATAGACAGAAATGATCAGTTGCAGCTATTTTCTTGGATGAAGGAAACATGCGCATCTGGAGCTTTAGGCTAAGGAAATATAGAATTTGTATCAGTGTGTTACACATAAGAGACATTAATGTCACAACCCTACTTTTATTGTTTTGTCTTCTGTTTCTTCTAGCACTTTGTATTAATAGTCCTCTATTATCTCTGCAACTTTTTTCAAAGCTGACACTTGTTAGAATTGTTGTATAGAAATTTTGCAATACCTTACAATTTCATTTGTCATTAGTCATTAAGCATGCCTTTTAGACGAATATGCTAGCTTTCTTGGAAATGAACTCACCAGAGAACTTTGATGTTAACTTTAGATATGAAAGTGGCAAAATGACAGGCACTCTACTGTTAGGAAGTTTTATTGTCTGTCTTATTTCATCTCATATGATGCAATGAATCAATGCCCTTCAGATGAAGTTTTGTATTTCATTTGGTTTAGGATGAAATGATAAAAGGATATATTTCAGTAGGAAGATTAGAAGGAAGTTCATCTAGAAGAAAACAAGTTTCACTTGATTATATAAGATTTATGTGACTTTGTCTAGCTCAAATCTTGGCATTCAATAGTAGGAGTCATGTTTGTTGATGTAAATCACAACGTTCTGGATCATGCTTGAGTAATATAATCCATTCAACATGGATCTTTTCCACAAAAGAGAGAAGCTCAGGAAAGTTTACAAATAGCTAGGAAACCAGAAAAAACCAAAATAAAAAAGAAATTACTACCTACTTTTCTAGTGTTAGGTTACTAGGATAGTAGAGTTAACCACACAAATGATTATATTTACCACAAAAACAGGAAACAAGGGAAAGGAAACAAAAAAGAGAATCAGGTGAGTCCATGCCTACATGATTAACTGGTATTATTGTTTTTCTAATAAGCTTATTTTCCAGATGTAGAGAGCATAAAATCTTCTACCAGTCGGAGTCGACTCGAGTTGGCTGGAGAACATAATTGACCAAGGATTTCGAAGTGACTGGCTAGTTTCAAGCATCTACTGATAGAAGTGCAAGAAATGTTTATATAAGATATTGGTAGGAAGGACCGTGCAACTCTCTTGTCTCTTGGTAAATCTGATGGACAGTGCATCAGCTCTAAAAAACTGGTGGTGAGCTAGATGGAGATGAGGAGTTCACCAAGTGGAGAATGCTGTTCCAGTAATTCTTGTTCTTTTCTCCCTCCCCTTCTTTGTCATCATCCATGCAGCTTCCACCCTCACCAATAACTGAATCACCACAACCATCTGAAGAATTTTGTTCCTCATTGGAGTTGTCATCTAGCAGCATGCCAGTGAAACCTAGACCGAATTCCCCACTGGATCGTCCAGCTATCAGGCTACTGGAAGATTCCGAAAGCCATGGTGCTTCACCACCGAAGAAAGTCGTCATCGGGTCCAGCAATGAGAAATCTGATGTATATGCATCCATCTTATCTCTTCCCTCAAATGAAGTTGCACAAACTGGTTGCTTTCTGGAGCATTTCCACTCAGTATTTTCAGCTTGCAAATTCTCGCCTCCTTGATGATGCTGACGGCTCATGGGATTACTGCTGTCGAGAAGACCTATGCTTACGGCTGGCAATATGTTCTCCGAGAAGCTCAAGGTGGATGTGGGAGATTCAAGATCAATCCTTGTACCTTGGCCAGAAGTAGGCTTTGTTGGCCAGACTCCTTGCCATGCACGAAGAACATCGATGCAGGAAGATGGGACTGCAGGTGGCAATGCGGCTGGAGGCATTGAGGTGGTAGAGGATGTGGGTGATGATGTTCCCATATGCTGCTGCATTTGGTCTTGCTGCTGTGAATGGAAGGGTGATGAACTGGATGCCACACGAAGTTTTGATTCTCTTACTAGGCGGGCCTCTGCCTCTAGCCGTGCGCTTTCCCACTGAGCCATGTGGCTGAGGTTTGCAGCATTTTTGGAGTGACCATCAGCGGAGCTCAGGGTGTCACTCTTAGGCTTGTGGGTGACAGGATCTATGCCCATCTTTGCCAGTCTCTTCTTGAGGTGGGTATTCCAGTAGTTTTTAATCTCATTGTCAGTCCGCTTAGGCAGATGGGTAGCTATAGCAGACCACCTGAAAGGAAGTTTGGATGCCATAATGGTCAAAACAGCAAGAGGAAAGAAATATGCATACAGTAGTGGAACTTTGCTAAAAAAAGTGAAAATCATCAATCAGCTCAGGCTGAACTCTCACGTTCAAAATCTGATATTGTTACTGCGTTTCAGAATTGACGTAATTGCTTGACACTATGGACAATCCAAAATGTCAAAATTATTAAGAGACATGTAATGCAGGTAATATCTCAGTGACAATTGGTCGTTGTGACAAGAACTGACGAATTTCTTCAGTTTATGAATTTGAGTCTCATTTCTGAGTAGCATTATGACATGTGTTCTCAAAGACTAAGAATTTGGTCCTAATTATGAAACCCTCTCTTGCATGAAGGACCAACAATTCAAACATTACAAGGAACATGAGCTGCATGTGATCCTCGCTACCTAGATATTTCGAACCAGCAACTGATCTGTACTAATTGACATGCCACAATTAAGTTATTTTCTCAATGTATCATGTTATGCATGGATGCCAGCGATATGAAAGAGCATTGGTGATTGCTTGCATGGAACCATACAAGCAGAAGCGTTCAAATCGGAAGATCGACAAGCTTCTTACCTGTTCCCAAGGAGTGCATGAAGTTGAATGATGGTTTGCTCCTCCTGCATGCTAAATTTCCCTCTCTTGATATCTGGCCTCAGGTAGTTGGTCCACCTCAGCCTACAGCTCTTTCCGCACCTCTGCAGTCCTGCGATTGCAGAAAGAGGTCATAATTCTCGTCAAACAACGGAACAGGTAACTACGAGATCAATTATCTAACAGCAAATGGTCGTGACTCCACCAGCTTTTGCAGGCAGGGCTCTCCAGCTCCCATGGCCGTGCTCCTCAATGTAGGCTAAGAGCTTCTGGTCCTCCTCGGGCGTCCAAGGGCCTTTTTTCAAGCCAATTTTTTCGCAGCAGGGTGATCGGCCCATCGAGGATCTCCTCGCTTGCAGATGTAGATAGCAGGCAGCTTGTCTTCAGAAAAAGAATGCTTAGAATGCATAAAAAGTGGGAAGGAACATGCAGGAAAAGGATGCCTGGCAAAATGACAAATGTGAGCTTGTGGAGACGGCAGAGTCGGAGAAAGGAAGAATTGAAGAATAAATAAGCAGAGTAAGAGAGAGAGAGAGAGAGAGAGAGAGAGAGAGAGAGAGAGATGGGCAAGTTAGAAGGGTAAGCAGCATAAATGGAATAGCTTTAAATATTTGGCCGAGGTGTCATGACTGGGAGGCCCATCCGGTGGTTAANAGAGAGAGAGAGAGAGAGAGAGAGAGATGGGCAAGTTAGAAGGGTAAGCAGCATAAATGGAATAGCTTTAAATATTTGGCCGAGGTGTCATGACTGGGAGGCCCATCCGGTGGTTAAGGCTCCTCATTTACTTCCTTCCAGAACTACTAATCACTTGGCATCTTAAAAAATAAAACGAAGCTTTCCTCATGAAGCAGCTGTTGCAACTGCCTATCTGCAGAACCAGAAAGGCCAGCGGCAGTAATTAACTCAGTAACTCAGTGACTACGATGTGGCACTCTGATGCTACCAGTTTTGGTTCCTTCCCACTGCCCTCTAATGTGTACTACTACTACTACTACCACCACCACTAATACCACTACTACGGATCCAAAGTGTTAAAAGTTCACCTGGAGGGACGGCAGACGGACTGACTGCCTGCAGAAGATGTTGTTTCAGAGTGTTATATTGATCTCTTCCTTGGTTATAATTAAATGTGGACAAAGTTGCACCAGTAATCAGAAGAGAGCCATGCGCAGTAACTGTAGCATTTGGTGTTTTGCTGGTAAACTGGAGAGCCGGTGGTCCTTCTTGTATGGAGAGGGGCGTGGGGGTGGAGTTTTTTGGTGCCTTAACCACGCAAGGATGTGACATTCTTTCTCACTTATCCACTTATGGTTTCAGAGTTTATTTTGGCCTTTTCTTAGGACTAAGACCTGCTAACACTGATGGAGGTGGTCTAATTAATTCGGCCAGAGAGCAGCTATTGTTAGCAATGCCCTTCTTGTTTGCATTCATTAAATTTGATGCACTCGTCCAATTGACTTGCTAAAAGCCATGCAAGGGATTGGAAAATTTGATTGCTCCAACACAGAGCCCCTTGCTGAACCCAATGGCTTTTTCTATTCCAGGGATAGTGGAGAAAACAGAGTCTAATCAACCAACAGGCCATGGCCGCCCAGGCATTGGATCTGTGTCGATTTTGCTTGCAGTGCTAATGAGTCATGCAGAAAAGAAAAGAGATGAAACGAGGCAGGCATTTGGGGTCCTTTGAGTGGTTAATTGTTATCTCTCACCGTCACAGCGCTTGGGTGAAAAGGTCATGCATGAAACTTTACAGGATGGATGAAGTTTGGCATAAAAATAGTACACATTGCTAATAGTCCTACAAAGGGGCAGGAATCAACTTGTTTTGTCCAAGGATGAGACACTGGGGTACCCATCTTAACTTCTCATCATAATCCGTCCTGTATCACCTGGGCCCCTCCCTTTCACTCTCTCTCTCTCTCTCTCTCTCTCTCTCTCTCTCTCTTCTCTCT
>LTAE01000750.1:3786-69388 GCA_001647135.1 Pontederia paniculata
GCAGATCTCATAATGTTGTTGAAGCAAAAGGAGCATTTCCTAGCAGATTCAGATCCACATAGTGCTCTAATTTTACCAATTTCTAAAGAATGTGGTGATTAAATTTTGGTTTTTTTTTATGAACTCAGATTCAGCTATTAACAGACATCCAAAAACACAATTCCTATCAAGCATGCAGATCTCGTAATGTTGTTGAAGCAAAAGGAGCATTTCCTAGCAGATTCAGATCCACACAGTGCTCTAATTTTACCAATTTCTAAAGAATGTGGTGACTAAATTTTGGTTTTTTTCTTTTCTGAACTCAGATTAAGCTATTAACAGACATCCAAAAACACAATTCCTGCAAAGAGCCCTTACGACGAACAACTCATGATCCAGCGATCACATGAAGCAAGCAGCATCAAGATCTCTAATAACAAGTATTATTATACCTGCATCATCATGATGGTGTCGGCGGGCTCCGTCTCGACCCTGTTGTAGGGGACGAGGTCCTCGTGGGGGATCATGATGGGGCGCTCCAAGTGGTTGACGTCGGCGAGAGTGCAGTCGGCGGAGGCCTCGACGAACCAGACGCCCTCGCCGGTGCAGTCGATCTGGGGGTGGCATCCTTCCTGCTGGACGATGCGGCCGGCGAGCGGGTAGTAGATGGCCAGGGCCTTGGCGAGGGCCTCCTTGATGACCTTGGCCGGCGCCTCGCCGTGCTTGTATATGTGGAGCGAGTCCACCAGGCCGCGGTGCGTCGGGTAGCGGTCGATCCACGCCAGCGAGAGCTTGCCGGACGGCGTCGGCTCCGCCGGGAGGACGGCGCCTTCCGCGTGCTTGGTGATGGTGACCATGGCGAGCAGCTGAACTCGACCGGAAGGGGAAACAGAGGACTGTGATGTGTTCGTGTTCTGGTTCTGGTTCACTTCACTTCTCTTCTCCCTCACAGAAGCAAGGGTTTGGGGGGTGTATTTATCATCATATCGCACCAACTTTTAACCTTCAAGTCCAAGTTATTTTTTTATGTCTTTTTCTTTTCTTTGGCAAAAAAGATGGTCATTTTCTATTTTCTGAAATATTTAAGTAAATTAAACTTTTATATGAAAATCTCATTAACCGAACAATAACTATGAAAAAAAAGTATTCAAAAATTCTGATAATAAAATTTTAAATTAGTCAGTATATAATTTATTTAACATTATCAATGCGGCAAAAATGTAATTCAACACCATAATTTTATGTAGTATGTATGTTTTTTTTTTGTTTTCTATGATTCTTCTCATTCAAATTATTTTCTTATTTACTTTAAGTGGGTTACAGTTCTTTTTTTTTTTGTTTATGTACATAAAGACAGCATTTGGTTTAACTATAAATAAAATGCATAAAAACAAATCCAGTTTGATAAGATTTGGCAAAATCTGCAAACACATTGAAGAGGAGGGCACAAGTGTGCAAAGTGAAAATTTTGAGTGGTTGGTTTTTTGGTTGGTATGTCTGAATCCTACCAAAATATGCACAAGTGAGAATTATACTTTTAGTTTTGTTTCTTTGAAAAGTTTTTAATATAAGAAAGTTGGAGGAGGCTTTGAAAAGTGGTTGGTGGAATATATATATATATTTATATATATATGCTAACCAAAATTACTAACTCATTGCAAGTTACTATAAATAAAAAGTATTCGTAGTGTCTCGTGACCACAATAAAAAATGTAGCAATTTCTGATTGGTGTTCCTGTCCCCAACTTGTTACCTTAACATATAATATGTACATCGGTATTTTGTGTGTGTTTTTTATTACTATGAATGCCAGAAGTATAAATATTTCATTTTAAAAAAAATCATAAGATTTTTTTTTATTTTTTCACTATATTCTCTACTCGTAAAATAAAATTATATCATAAAATCAGATACTTAACATATGAATAATTATACATATAAAATAATTAATATATTATCAATGTCAAATAATATTATATTGAGCATTTTTTTTAAAGAAATGGATCATTTATTACAGTAGAAGTTTGAAGTGTGGTTATACAAAACATTAAGAAGATCTTAGGTGGATTCTACTGTCAAAAATATTCAAAAGGGTAGATCTTGCTAAATTAGTCAGAAAATCTGCAATTTGATTTCTTCCTTAAAAAAGTGCACAATAGCTCACTGATCGAGTGCTCTTGCGGTGGATCGTGAAAGCGGAAGAATTATTAAAACTTCGCGAAACTATCACAAAGGTTTATGTACAAAGAGCAACCCATTATGAATTGTATCCGAAGACATGAAAAGGGATACGATAAATATGTCTAATTATAAAATGATGAAAAGTATATAAATATTGAGCATTAAAAGTTGGATACTTTATCACTATTTCAACTTATTGCTTATTTATGATGAACTTTATTTTTAAATATTGAGCTAAATATATTTTTTTATAAAAAATATGTTTATTAGATGAAATAAGAAATTCCATTATTTCGTGTAGATTCACATAAAATCATATAAATGTATTATTATAATACTGAAGTTTATGTCGATTTTTAATTTGTTGATCTAAACTTTTTAAAATCGTAAAAGTTGAGTGAAAGTTTAACTTATCCTCAATAATTTTTTTTTTCACTTTCATGTACGGCTCGCCCTTAACCTTCAATTGATTATTTATGCCACACTACCTAACATCAATGTTGGATTCATAGTTAGCACTTTTACAATATGTGAATACTTAATAATATAATCATTTAGACATGTAAATTATCATTTCTCCTTTTTCTTTACGAAACATTATTATTATTATTATTATTATTATTATTATTATTATTATTATTATTATTATTATTATAAAATTCATTGTTTTTAATTGGCTTCTGATAAGACAAATAGTGACCCTAAACATGTGCCCATGCAGTGGCAAAGTCGACAATTATTTAAGCACGTAACCAGGATTACATCATGCTTTCATCAAATAAACGTAACATGGTGCCTAGTTTTATCAAGAAGAAAAAGTGTTTATCACCTTTTTTAACTATTTAATTAATAATCCAGCAGAATCACAATTCAAAATATTAGCATCACCTTCTTTTTTCTTCTACCTCAAACAACTATTAAATTTTTCATATCACATAAAGTTAGCAAGAATTCATGTGGCCTTCGCAAAGATTCATATCATTTTACACATGGTATGAATATTTTGCTGAAAAATTCATGCTGCACTTTATTTATTTTTCCTACCTGAACCACTATGAAATTTGGGGTGCTGTGTCTACTCAAAGTCTACCAAATCCTTCCATGTCATGCTTGAAACGACTACCTCATGTTATATAATTTGTAGAGAAAGAAAGAAAAAAAAACAAGTGTATCCAGCTGCCAATCTTTTGGAGCAACTATTGGGAGAAGCACTAATTAATATTAGCATGTGTTTTGGTAGTTCGTACCAAACTCCACCACCAAATGCAAGTAGCCATCAGTACTATATATATATATATGATATTGCATGCATGATTAATCAAACTTCTACTAGTACTAATTAATTAATAAGTAATGGGCGGCCAATCCGGAGCTCTACATATGGTGAGTGAGTAGTTGCAAACTTGCAACATGATCTATCTAATAATTCACTTACATGTCACATATATTAAGTGATTACATCAACATGATTTTATCTACTCATAAGATGGGAAGGCAATGAATAAGCCAAAGAATGACATTTTTTTTTCTTCTTCAAGTAGTTTGAGTGATGGGCTCCCTCCTGAATGACCATAACATTTTTGTTTTCTTCTCACAAATGAATTAATCTCTCAATTTAAAGATTAATTAGAAGAAAATTGAAGAGTTAAACTACTTCATATCATCACTTTACTTTTATACATAATTTTGGAAAATAACATATATTTGAAATAAATGTTTTCGAGTTAATTCAATGGAGGAAAACAAATCATTATTTAGATACTCAATTATCATTGATATAATTCTTTTTTGTTTGATATTTTTAAAGAGAATAATTGAAGGTCTAATAAATGTAAGGATCTAAGATAAAGAGAATAATTATTCATACATAGATAAAATATAGATGTGATCATTGGTTTATAAGTAACTCTTTATCATTAAAGACGTATTTTAAATTCGTGTGAATCTAAATTAAATAATTTTTTAAATTGATCGGGAGTTTTATAGAAGACAAGAGCTAACTTCACGTACTCACTTGAATCGTATGGAACGATTCACCGAGAACGTTGAACCATAAAAGAGGAAATGACCTAAGATAAAAAGAATGAAAGTTAATTCTATATGGATAAAATACGAAGGTGATCATAAACTATAAGACTCCCGATCTTTCTTAGCATTCAAGACGTATTTTGAATTCGTGTGGACCGTGAACTCAAAATGAATAATTTTTTAAATGGATCGAGTATAATAAACATATGGAATGATTTTTTTTTTTGAAGAAAAAAGAGGGATTGGAAAAATCCTCGGACAATTGAAATATTTCTATCATGCAAATAAGTGACCAAGCGAGCAGACAAGATGTAGTTGAACGTCTCAAATTAAAGTTTAGATATTCTTTTTGTTTTTCCTTTAGTTAGTTCAAACATCTTTTGACCTTCAATTATGCTTCTCTTTCAATGCCTTTAAGACTAAAAGTCTCTCTTGTCAATTCCTTTTTAGGTGGTGATATAAACTTTGGCGTTGAGATCGATTGAGATTATATTAAGATTAATTAACCATGTGTGATTTGCGTAAAGAGTTCATCAAGTCCATATATTGGGTTTGGCCTTGCGTACGTCATTGATAAAACATAAAATTAATACATAAAAGAGTAGGTCTAATACCAATGTATATATAATATTATGTGAGTCATGTTGAGTTGGCCAAACCCATAATTTGTGCATAGCTTACTAATTGAACTGGTCGATTTCTCCGTCTGGTCTTATTGACCAAAACAGTCTCTCTTGTTTTCCCATTTCTACTAAATCGTAGTCAGATTTCGACGAATTAGAGGCCACCTAACACCACAAAAACGCCACCCAAGTTAGCATGTCCAACTCAAACATAATATCAGGAGATGGAAATTTGGAAGTCTTAACAAAAGTTATCGAAATTATAACTTAAAAAATGCACACTCGAATTATATCCGACAAAAATTATGACGAATAATAAATTTGTCGCACTCCATTTCTAACGAGCATTTTTCAGACGTTCTATGTTCGTCATAAATTCCGTCGCACAATTATATTTGTGATCAATTTTATAAAATTTATGATTGAAACTTTTACCATAAAATTTGTTGTTGCGCCTTGAATTCTGATACACTGTACTCAAAATTGTGAAAGAAAAAATTGAAAGAAAAAAGGAAATCTGCGGCGATAGCGGAAAGCTTGGGTCGTTAGGGTTTTATGAAATCAGTGGAATATGGACCCTTATAAATATGAGTTAGGATTTTATGATGTACTCTCTTCTTCTGATATAGTAAAAACTCTTTGGTGGCGACCTCCTTTGTCCGTGAATGTTTCTCTCTTATTTACATTGATCAAGAGAGTTTTATCACGTTAAATATTTGTGTGTCAATCTTTCTTTCTTGTTTTATTCGTTGTTTTAATTCTTGGTCAATTCCTCACCATATATATTCCAAACAAAATTATATATATTTTTTAGCGTATCCAAAACTACTATTTTCTTTTCTAGATAATTATCCTTGGACGTGCCCTTACTAAGTTATATTTCTATTTTCTTAATATAGAAAATCTCCCTTTCTAAGTTATCTATGTTTTCAATCGAACAAGTATAAACATTAGATAGATAGATAAATAGATAGATAGATAGATAGATAGATAGAGAGAGAGAGAGATAGATGGGTTATGCAATATATATATATATATATATATATATATATATATATATATATATGTATGTATAGATAGATAGATAGATAGATAGATAGATAGATAGAGAGAGAGAGAGAGAGAGATGGGTTATGCAATATATATCGCGATTTGGTCAAATTAAACCTAATTAAGATCCCTTTAATTTATATTATTGGCTCATCTTTTTTTTATTATACGAATTAACTCGTGCGTTTGATTGTCTATTGTTATGCAACATTTATGTCATGATGACTTGTAAGCTCGGAAGGATTAAAAATCAATCATGAATTCTCACTTATCAAATTAACCTTGACTTCATCATCAAAATGTGCCAAAAAGCATGCTCAATTCAGTCACTTCAACTAAATCGTGATATATAACGAAAGTAGTAGGTGAATCAAGACTTTTGAATTCTCAAAACACAACTGAGCATTTTAATTTTTTTGATTGACTAATTTATTTTACTATATCAAACAATACAACGTTAAGAAATCGTTTTTTTTTCTGAAAAAAAAAATCGTCAAAGCAAACGAAGTCTAAATTAAAAAGTTATTAGTATCTCCTATCGGTCTAATAAAGAAAAGAAAAAGATAAATAGAAAAAAAAAACAAAAGAGTATATAAATTTTATCATGAGGATTGAATTTAAGTTATCAATTTATGAGTCGTTCTCAAGTTGACTACTCCAAATGCATACATGATTAATTTTCAATCTGTTGGAAAAAGATTGAACATATGTTTATATTATCCTCTTTTATAATACATAAATTTAAATAGGAAGATAATAATAAAATAAATAATTAAATCAAATAAGAAGAATACAAGATTTATGTAAAAAAGCTGAGGAAAAAATCCCGATAATCAATAGCAAATCTTTCACTATAAAATAATAGTATGATATAAAAAATCTTGATATATACAAAGAATTACAAAAAAATAACCTAAAAAATAATCCTGAATATCGCAGAATAATATATTTGAATAATGATATATATCAGAATAATCTCACCGAAATATCAGTGATTGATGAAAAGATCGCAGAGAATCAATGTTTGAAGTTTCGTCAAAAATAAATCAAAACTAGTCTTCAAATTGAACCTCGAATTCTCTCTCTCTCTTCACCTTTATTTTCTCTCTCTTGATTCCTCTTACTAGTTGTGTGAGACCACACGCCTTTTTTTCTTACGACGGCTCGATCGGAATGCATTTTATACTATCATGTCATGTCGTATAGGACTCAAACACAAATTCTATTTTTTTTCCTTTTCCTGACTTGTGGTCTTCATGAATAATAAGCTCAAGAAACTCTCCCTCCTTATTTACGTGAAGGGCTCTAGCAATCATTCATGCTCTTTGGATAATTCAGTCTTCTTTTTATGTATAGACATAGTCATCATATTCGACACATTTTTATTAGTATGAATCTTCTAAAGATAGAACCTCTTCTTTTCAATCTCATCATAAATCTAATGGTATCGAACATCGATATGCTTAGACTTAAAATGAAAATTAGATGTTTACTGAGATATATAACACTTTGATTATCATAATGAACATATACTTCTTCTAGATGAGGCCTAAATCTCCAAAAATTATTTCAGCCACATAATTTTCTTGCATGGTTCAATAGTTGTGATATATTTTGCCTTAGTCATTGATAGTGCAACATATTTTTGTAACTTGGATCGCCGCGAGACTGCTACTCCTGCAAATATCATCAAGTAACCAGAAATAAAATTCCTACATACTATTCACATCACCTACTGTGTCGGTGTCAATATAATCCTATAGTACTGGATTTGCGTCACCATACCATAACACACTTTAGAAGTGTTTCAAAGATATTTTTGAATTCACTTCACTACCCTGTTCTCTACTAAGATTTGATAAGAATTGACTCACCACACCAATTATATATGTCATGTCTCACCTTGTGCAAATTATTGCATACATTAGACTATTGCATGTATTTATATGATCGGGAATAATTAAAAACCCAACCTGATCCAATTAATTTTCTTCACTTTTTAGTCGAAATATTTATTTGTTCTTTACAATCAAAGATTGCTCCTATTCTTACATAACTTTTATTCACTCATTTATATGTTCATGAAATAAAACTTCTTCATAACATTCATTTTGGTTCTCCCCCTTTGATTAATAACACATACTCAATCGAGGGTTACCTCTTTGATTCTTATCTTTCTCTTGCTGACCTTCTCAATTGAGGTTTTGTTCCTCATGCATCATACTCAATAGGATGTCCGACATCATCAGTAGCTTGACTATCCGAAGATGCATATGAAGCATTTGAATCAATATCATTGTTATTATCATCTTGATCAGCTTATGGATAGTGTCATCTTCCATTAGTGTTTCAATTGAACTCAACTCAGGTAAATAATCTTTGAAGAATGTTGACTCTTTATTTTTCGGTATATCTTCAATTATTTGATATTCCAAGAACATTGTATTTTTATTTTTGATAACTTTTTTGTCAATAAAATCTCATAATCCGTAGTCAAACTCTCAATTTTCATATCCAACGAAGATACACTCTTTTGTCTTGCTATCAAGTTTTCATTTTTAATATTTGGGAATATGAATAAATACTAAAAAACCAAACACTCTAATATATTTGTATGAAATATTCTTCTGTGCCCAAAATTTCAGAGTTATACCACAAGCGAGAGATGCTAATAATGAATGGTTGATTAGATCAACCGCAGTCATCAATATTTCTCCCCAAAATTCCTTCGATAGCTTAACATGTAAAAATATACATATGACATATTTCTCAATTATTTTGTTTATTATCTCAGCCACACTATTTAGTTGAAGAGTCTTGGAAATTATTTTATCGAGTCTAACGTCAAAGGTATTGGAGTACTCTCAAAACAGACTCACGCAAAAAATTCATTACAGGCAAATACATGTTGACAAGTGCACTAATTGTTCAAGTAATAGAGTGTACAAAGTAAGAATTATCGATCCGCGAGGAACTAATGTAACTATCTAATCTCAGAGTTTAATAAGAGATAAAGATAGGATTGTAGATTGGTAGTTCCTCAGAAACAAAATTTATTAAAATAATAAATTACAATGATAGTTGATAATGATTAGGGCCTGGGTGCGAATAAAGATGATGGATAAAACTAATACTTTCTCACAGAAATAATAATGCACAAGTTCTGCTCGAAAGTTAACTCTCTAGATGGATTAGGAACAATTATTAATATAATATTTCTTAACGGATAAATCAACTACCCATATGACGACAATATATCAAATATTCCTTAACGACTCTACCTTTCATATTATAATCACAGGATGCATTCACATGTATTCCTAAACTATTAAATCACCCTTAACGAATTAATCTAACATATCACACACTATTGAGTCCTTAACGGATCACAATAGCATGACATAAATTGCATAAAAGATTGAGCACACTACACAATTAATGATTAAACGAATAATCTCATAAAACTCAAGCAATCATGTTCAGACAACTAAAATTTATAATTAAAAGTATGAAAAAGTATACAAGTTTTAAACCTAGTTAACAATTCTTTACAACTCGAAATTATCAAAAGATACACAAAAAATTAGAGAACATGGTAAAGTTCATCCCAACAAAATATGGAACAAGAGAATACTCTCCTGGATGTTGAAAAGATGTTGAGCAAACTCCTTAATAGATGTATTGATCTCGACTCCTCCTCAGTAGTCCTTCTGAATAAATCTATGTTCTCTGGTGTTCTAGCTTGGGTTGACAGCTCCTAGCTTCCTCTCTTAAGTTGCATATGAAATCATTTTATTCTCCCTCTCATATTGACTCCTAGGGTTAGATGATAGTTGCATGTGAACCCATCGAACAAATATGCTTCCCTATCAGTGGTGGCGATGAAAAAGATAGCGATGAAAATCCCATAAAAACTCATCCAAATTCTCAAAAATATGTTGCAATTTAATCTTTAGATTCTCAAATCAAATACAAATTTTTCTGACCGTCAAATCATATCAAAATCTTGAACATATTAATTTTCATCAATCTCTCATGGCGCATGACAGCATTTCGCGGCTTGTAAGTATATAACACTTAGAATGTCTCAAGTCGTCATGGCCCGTAATGAAATATCACGGCCCATAACTCGGGTGTTGAATGTATTTGCACCTCGATCTCCTCTTCTCACATGGCCTGTATTTCCTTCACAGCCTATGATGATAAACTTTGCAGTAACCGGCTATTGTTGTCGTGATCGTGATGAATGGTGACGCTCCATAATATGTTACTTCACGATTCGTAATATAATGTTACGGCCCGTGAGGATCTTGTGGTCTGAATGGCTGTCATTGTAAAGGTTATTATATGGCCATTGCGGTCGTGATCTCTGCCCTTACGGCCCGTAATGAACCATCACAATTCGTAATGGTTTGATGTGCAGTTGTGTTTCCCTTGTAAAGGTCGTAATATGTGCATAATGACTCGTGATGGATATAATTGCATCTGATCTCACTTCATCACGGGTCGTGGTGGTCCATCACAGTACGTGATGAATATTGGATGTTGATTTTCTCTTCGGAAATATGCTCTTTTGTGATATTCAGGTGATTCCAACCATTCCTTAGGCTCTCCAAGTGATTTCTTACAAAATGTACACCAATAAGAGTAAATTTTGGACTTGAAATAATATGAACAAATAAAGAATTAAATGGATGCATGCCATGTCAAAATAACTCCAAATCATGCATAATGCATGTCTTAAAATATATTATAAAATGCATGCATCACGAACCTATATATTCATCATCATTGTTTGTGCAAATACATTTAAGTTTTTTGTCAGTTTCTCTCTCAAATTGGCATAAAATTTCTTGAACTTTATCAACACCTAATTTTTGTATGCTATAGAATATCCCAAACCCTTCTAGAGTCATCATCAATTAATGTAACAAAATAAAGAGAATCGCCTCAAATTTTATTTTTCATATAACAAACGTCAGTATGCACCAAAACAAGTATGTGCGAACTTTTAGATGAAGGAGTTTTATTAAATGTAAATATAATTTGCTTACCAGCTAAATAATGCACACAGACATCAAAAGATGTGTCTTTTATACATCAAAGCAGATTTTGTCGATTTAATATCCAAAGTTCTTTCTCGCTAATGTGATCAAGTTGTTTGTGCCACACGTCAAAAGAAGTCACATTTTCTCTTTAGTCAGTTTTGTGAGCTTCAATTTTGTAAAGTGTATGATCTATTTGCCCTCTTGTTAAAAGTAATAAACCTCTTTTGAGTTTTCACACTTTCATTTTAAAATTTCTCTTAAAGTCTTCTTCATCTAATTTTATAATCAAAATTTGGTTCAAACAGACATGAGGTACATGTCTCACACCTTTCAATATAATCTTACAACTTGAATATCACCAATGTCAACAATTAAATATTCAACTTATTTCCATTTTTACTAACCCAAATATATCTATTGTATATGTCGATAAGACATCTCTACGAGGGGTAACATGAAATGAAGTTATAGTATCTAAAATTTAAATTGAGTTTCGACTCACAACATTAATTTAATATTCTTAGGTAAAAAAGTATGCAATGCTAAACGTAAGATCATTAAATTTAATGTTTTACCTCTTTTTGAAATGTCCCGACTTGTCATAGCAATGACACATAAGATCATTTATGGACTTTAATTTCTCTTTGGATTTTGATTGCTCATTGCTATAATAGTTTCTCGGTTTATTTCTCGCACAATCAATGCTTGTAATGCGTTGTTGAGCCTATGTTAGAGCCTTCTTGTCTCTTCATTGCTCCTTGAGCATAATTATTTAAAGAGATAATGAGTATTTTTCAACTATTAGGTAATGAACTCAGAAACAATAATGCTTGGATCTCATTATTAAATATGATTTTTACTAAGGTCAACTTGTTAACTACTTTTTTAAAGCTACACAAATATTCTGCAATAGAATGATCTTAATACTTCAAGTTAACAATTTTTTTCATTAACATCACATTATTCTGTAGTGATTTACGCTCGTACATCTCTTGTAATTTTTTCCATATTTGATGAGGTTTATCAATATTTGCAATATGATGAAATACCTTATCGTCGACCTTATTAAATTTGTACAACTTTCTTCATCTTTAATCTTTCCAACTTTGTGTCACATGTCACTATATTTTGCAGCATCACCTTCGGTTGGATCATAAAGATCTTTACAATTCAAATATCATCTTATATTTTTGACAGAATAGTTGGTCATGTCAGCATAGACATCCACTTAGGAATATTGTTGTCCTCTATTAAATTTATTTAATAACCAGACTTTGATATCAATGTTGTGCTAAAAATATATCTATGAAATTATTCTTTTTCTTTTAATGCATAAATTCAAATGAGATGATTATAATAAAGTAGAAAATTAAATCAGACTTAAGCACACAAAATTTCTGTGAAAAACCTCTGAGAATGAGAGGAAAAAATAGGGGAGTAAGGAGCAAATCTTCCATTATAAAATAATAGCAAGATACAAAATTTCTTCTTTGGTCTACATAGAGGAATACAAAATATAGCCTTAAAATAATCTTGAATCTTGCATAATAATATCTTTGAATAATATGTGTCAGAATTATCTCATCAAAATATTAAAGATTGATGAGAAGATTGTAAAGAATTGGTGCTTAAAATTTGATCGAAAATGAATCAAAATTCATCTTCTCGAATACCAAATTTTCTCTTTATTCCTTTCGAAGGTTGTGTGCAAGGATGATGTGCGCCTTTTTTTTTCTTCCGATGGCTCGATCACACGACTTCATGTCATGGTTGCATTTTATACTATCAAGTCATGTCTTATTGGACTCAAAACACAAATTCTTTTTTTTTAACTTTTCTTGACTTGTGGGTCTGCATGCTCAACATAATCAGTCTTTGGCTGTAACACAACCTAGTGATTTATCAGAGGTTGTAGCAACAAAATGTTTGGGCACGACGGGCCATGAAGCCGGGACATGTGGGATTCTTGTGCGGAAATTTGATTGAGTGTTAGAGCGAGCACTTTCTGAAAGGACACGGAACTTCGAAATGACTTTAGTTTTAAGATATATGCCTCATCTACACGAAGAGCATTATGAAGTTAATCGATCATAATGTTAAGTGTCGATTTTGGTATCAAGATATACATACTAAAATTAAGAATTTTTTTTAAAAATAAGAATAACAAATTAAGTCGATCAGATGGTACATCTTTTAGCTAATTTAGGAAGGTAGGACGATGTACTTGGTCCACTCTAGACCTTCCCCACATTTTGATGCTGATTTCGCCTACTTTAGTGATGGATAGCCATCTTCTCTTTAAAAATAAAATATTTCCCATCTGATCACTTCCTCTCAAGTCAGACAACACAAGTAAGCACCGCCGTCTATGCACTCTATAAATGCTTCCTTTCTCATCCTATCAATGCATACAAAGCCAAGTAGTAGCAGTGCTAAGAGCTTGCACACCTCCACTTCAGACTCCACGCACATCCCTCATGGCCGTGGCCAAGCTGTCGCAAAAGCTTGTCGTGCCCTCGGAGCCGACGCCCCGGGGCCTCCTGCGGCTGTCATGGCTCGACCGCTACCCGACGCAGAGGGCCCTCATCGACTCCCTGCACGTGTTCAAAGAAGGACGGGCCGCGGCGGCCGCCATCAGGCGCGGGCTCGCCAAGACCTTGGTCCACTACTACCCTTTGGCCGGCCGGCTCGTGGAGTCGGAGCAGGGAGAGCTCCAGGTCTCCTGCAACGAGGCCGGCGTCTGGTTCATCGAGGCGTCGGCCGACTGCACCCTGATGGACGTGGACTACTTGGAGCATCCTCTCAAGATGCCCAAGGACGCCCTCTTGCCTCATCTTGATGCTGCTGAGGAGGAGTCTTTGCTGTTCATGATTCAGGTACAGATTCAACGTACTCAACTAAGTAGTGTTATAGACTTAAAAACTGATCACAGTTTCCACTGTTCAAATCAGATTACAAAGTTTGCATGCGGTGGATTCGTGGTAGGCCTCAGGTCCTGTCACGCAATCGCGGACGGACCGGGCGCCGCGCAGTTCGTGGCAGCAGTGGGAGAGATGACCTCCGGACTGACGCGGCCGACCGTCGAGCCAGTGTGGCAGCGCGACGTGATCCCGTACGTTCGACGTCCTCATCGCCAAGGCCTGGCAGAGCCGGACGCGCGCGATTGGCTTCGATCCGGAAGCAAGCGTGCACCTCTGCTTCGCCATGAACGCGCGCCAGCTGCTTCACCAAGTCCTGCCGCCCGGCGGCGGCTACTACGGCAACTGCTACTACATCATGAAGGTGGCAGCCACGAGCAAAAGGGTCGCCCGCTCGTCGGTCGTGGAGGTCGTGAGGCTGATCAAGGACGCGAAGAGGAAGCTGCCGATGGACTACGCCAAGTGGGCAACCGGCGAGCTCAAGGACGACCCGTACCAGCTGACGTCGTCCTACGACACGTTGCTGGTGTCGGACTGGACCCGTCTGGGGTTCGCCGAGGTGGACTACGGCTGGGGCGCGCCGGTGCACGTCGTGCCCTTGTCCAACTGCGACTACATCTCGACGTGCATCCTGGTCAAGCCGTCCGCGCCCAAGACCGGGGCGCGGCTGATGACGCAGTGCGTCAAAAAGGAGCACCTCATGGCGTTCCAAGATGGAATCATGCACTTGGCATAAAGAGTGCTTCTTCCTCTTCAATGTTTTAATCAATGCATCACAGCAACAGAGGGCATGACGTGAACAAGTTCCGGTCATGGCCAACTACCATGTTCTTTTCTTTTGCTTGCCATAGCTTCACTTTTGTGTGCAATATATTTACCAAGAAAAAAAAAGATTTGTTTACAAGGAATGCAACATTTTATTCCTTATTTTTTTTATATTTAGATTCATATGAAGCTCTTGTTATTGTTGTTGTTGATCGATTCATCTGAAGCTGCACATGAAGCTGGAGCAGAGAGAGAAGTCCTGTCAATAGCTAAAGTTGATTAAGGACTGCTACATTTTCTAGTACTGGAATTGGGTAAGAGTTACTTCATGTGTTTGTTTGATGCTGAGATGACAACCACCTTCTTTGTGTGTGTGAGAGAGAGAGAGTACTATTTAATATTGAGATTTTGTTTCTTAAAGCTTGGTCCAAAGTTGTTCAACCCCCAATAAGGTTGCTTGAATCTTTAGCCTTTAATTGTACTTATTGTGAGATGGATGTTCTTTAGAATTTCCCCAAACTATTTGGAACATCAGCAACCTCCTTTTTATTAAAATCCTTGCTAATATGCATGCAAGTGCCATGCAAATCTAGTTTTGCCTTTTGTTTTTGTTGCGAATATGAAACGAGAGAGACAAGTTCATACACAGAAGAAGACACAAGATTTATGATGTTCATTTTTAATTAGGCTACGTCTTTGAACGACGACAGAGTGATTTTTTTTGATAAAAAAATAATAGATAATTAAAATATGCAGAATAATTTAAATCTCAAGAAGTTTATATAGTGACTTCTAATATAATATAAAAAATAGAAATTCTAGAATCCTCTAGGTTTCGAGAGCTTCGCCTCCGAGCCCCCTCCGTATGAGACGGACGGTTTTGCCGTCCCAATTATTCGAACGATTGTGATGTAGAAAAGATCATATAAGGATTTATCACTGGATTAAGATTTAAAACATTATCGACAATTTTGATGACACATATATGATGACATGTTTATATTAGACGAATGATTGTATATTTTTCACATTACTCCATATCACAGCTATTTTTTTATCTATCTATATTAACATTTTCCTCATATGCTTTGTGTGAGTGATAACCAAATATTAACATTTCCCTCAAAGAGTTCAAATTGTTTATCAAGTGAAGTTATTAACTCTTGGCAATTGGCATCATACTTGTGGATTTTGACTGTTACAGGCTTTAATGATGAAGCCATAACAGTTGGAAGCCATATGTGACAGTGAGCCCTCCTCCTCCATTCATGTCATGGTCTGTTCTTGGAACTATTCTTGGAACGTGGACTGTTTGATTCTATGACAGACAGGTCAATTTTCTTGTCATTAGGCATGCAAGCAAAACACACCACCTTTGCATCAAGCTGACTGCATAAATCAATCATCCTTATGATAACTACTTTCCCACCATATGATACTGTAATCACTGTCCACTTTTTTTTTCTATTTCATCTCAATAGCTCTGAACTGTTTAATTATGTAATCATAGGTACTTATTACTCCTCAAAGCTGACTAGTAATTAGGTTGCTCCACCAACCCTCATGGTCAGCTAATGACTACAAAATAACAAACCCATCCTTTGTTCTTAATATGTTTTGCTTGCTTGCAAATGGCGCCTAGCCAACATTGTATAAGATGATTAGGTAGCCATCCAAAGCTTGTGCATTGGTTGATACCAAAAGTAGAAGAAAGAAAAAAGAAAAATTGAAACTTGTGTCCCGGAGAACTAAGACTTTGTGGTATTGGACCAATCCCCACTTCTATGTGCAAATGGTTCAATCAAATCAAAGGCCAAGGTGGTTGGCAGGTTAATTTTAACTTTTAACACAATAATCTTTTCTTTTACAAAAAAAAAGTAGTGAATCTTGTTAATAAAAATAAATAAAATTATTCATAATTTTAATTCAGTAATTAGAACATTGCCATCTTGTTCCTTGGACGTCACATAAATCTTGCATGGGCTATGAAGCCATGAGAAGAAGTCTTTACTTCAACTGTTTGGACTGGTAAAAAGGAAAAAAAATACCACTATATATGCATACTTGTCACAAGGGAAACTTGCGCCTCACCACGGACCAAAAAGAGAGCTGTACCCGCGACTCTGCCGCCATGGCCGTCTCTGTGACGAAGCTGTCCCAGAAGCTGGTCGCGCCCTCGGAGCCGACGCACACCGGCACGCTCCGGCTGTCGTGGCTGGACCGGTACCCGACGCAGAGGGCGCTCATAGAGAGCCTTCACGTCTTCAAGAGGGGACACGAGCCCGGGAAGGTGATCAGAGGGGCTCTGGCCAAGGCTTTGGTCCACTACTACCCCTTGGCCGGCCGGCTCGCCGTGTCGGAGCAAGGGGAGCTCCAGGTCGCCTGCAACGAGGCCGGGGTCTGGTTCGTCGACGCCACGGCCGACGGCACCCTGCAGGATGTGGACTACTTGGAGCACCCTCTGATGATTTCCAAGGACGACCTCCTGCCTCGCCCGGAAGGAGTGCACGACGCCGAGGAGGAGAGCCTTCTCTTGATGGTTCAGGTATGTGTTCTTGTTCCCCAAACTTTGCTTAATTGCTCGTGGCCCCTTTAATTTGAGCTAAATTTCTGGATTCCTTTTACGGGCATGAGCACAAGGGTTTCCATTGTTGGATCCCAATTCGATCTCCTTGGATCACCCCCAAGTCAACGTGCTCTGTAGATTTGGTCAACTCTGTCGACGCCATTAGATCTCCTTTGGGATTTCTTGTCGAATTAGTCAGCATTTGTTGTCGAATCCTTGTAAACAGAAGCAGAAACTTGTGCGAATTCCTCAGGTCACGCAGTTCACCTGCGGCGGGTTCGTGGTCGGCTTTAGGTTCAGCCACGCCATCGCCGACGGCCCGGGCGCGGCGCAGTTCATGTCGGCCATCGCGGACATGGCCAGGGGCCTCGCGCAGCCCGCCGTCGACCCCGTCTGGTGTAGGGACGCCATCCCCACTCCGCCCCGGTTCAAGTCGGGGCCCTGCGCCGTCCCCACCGACGTCCACCTGCAGTACCTGATCATGGACATATCCCTGGACTTCATCGGCCACCTCAAGAACCGGTTCGCCGAGGAGACGGGCGGCGACCGGTGCTCCACGTTCGAAGTCCTCGTCGCCAAGGCCTGGAAGACTCGCACGCAGGTGACGACGGGATCGGACACAGTTCAGCTTCTTCGATCAATTCGTGTGGAGTCTGACATCATCTGCATCTGCAGGTCATCGGCTTCGACCCGGACGTGGACCTGCACCTGTTCTTCGCGATGAACACGCGCAGGCTGCTGCACCCGGTGCTGCCGGACAAGGGCGGGTACTACGGCAACTGCTACTACATCATGAAGGCGACGGCCAAGAGCAAGCGGATCGTGCAGTCGTCGATCGTGGACATCGTGAAGCTGATCAAGGAGGCCAAGAAGAGGCTGCCGGCGGAGTACTCGAAGTGGGCGAAGGGGGAGCTGAAGGAGGACCCGTACCAGATGACCTCGGCGTACGAGTCGCTGCTGGTGTCGGACTGGACGCGGCTGGGCTTCTCGGAGATCGACTACGGCTGGGGGACGCCGGTGCACGTCGTGCCCCTGACCAACCACGACTACGTCGCGACGTGCATCCTCGTGAAGCCGACGGCGCACAAGCACGGCGCCCGGCTCATGACGCAGTGCGTCACCCGCGAGCAGGTGGCGGCGTTCCGCGACGGCGTCATGAGCGTGGCCTGAGTCCGACGGCGAGCAGGTCGTGGCGTCTCTAAAATATATTTTTTTATTTCTTTTTGTGGATTATTACACGTACGTTTCGAAACCTCTTTTTTTATTATTAATTTTATTTTGGTCAAATTTCTAAATAGGAATTAGGAAAAATAAGAGGCATGTGCTCTTCTTAGTCAAATAAAAAAATTATTTTCTTTTGCAAAAGAGGAAAAATCTACGTACCCAAAAAGAAAAAAAACAAAAAAAAAAAATAGTGAGTTCCAAGTTGCAATTAATTGTCCGGCACCCACAACGTGGTGTGGCGGTGGGGCTTTGAGTTGTCCGCTACCATCGTTTTCCAATTATTGATCCATTCTAACGACTCTATAATAATTAATTAATTAATTTATTATTATTATTATTTCTAAAAATTTAAGTCTATAAAAAAAAATTTATATTTAAAAATAATAATTTATAATATAAGTAATGTCAACATTTGATCTCAATTACTTTGATATCATATTAAACTTAATATACTACTAATAATTCTAAAAATTTAAGTCGATAAAAAAGATATCATTATATTTATATTTTTAATAATAACTATTATTATTATTATTATTTAGTAATGTAAAGGACGAAGAAGGTGGGAAGTCTTTATCCTTCTTCTTCATTTTTTGTTGTTGTATATTTTGGTATAGTTGATTTTATTTATTTTTTTGTTATTTTTGCTTAGATGTATAGCATGCATTAGTTGACGTGTTGGTTCGGCATGGAAGATTGCTAATTGTTCTTGGTTAGTTCAACCGCATAGTAATGTTGAATTTTGAGTTAAGAAATTATTTTTTAAAGATATGAACAGTTGTTTTGTATTTGGAATTATGTAATTAGATTCAGAAATATTTTTTTTAAAAAAAAAAAAAGTGCCTTTTGTGGCAATTTTAGGAGATGGTCGTTTACATGTCGCTCTAATGCTTTCTTTCATGGTTGCCAGTTGTTCATGGACAAAGGGGTTGTTTGGTGGTCCAATGACCTAATTCTTTCAATTTGTCCACCATCCATCCATCCATCCATCATCAATTATTATTAGTTTTGTTTGGATTTTAATTGTATGCATCCTCAGGGATAAGTCATATTCTCCTCATGCTATTATGACTTTTTTTTATTATATTTAAATTTCTAGATGCGTGCTAATTAATTGGCTCTTCAACTCATTTGAGTTTTGAGTTCTATTTTCGAGTTCGATCGAGTTTTGGATGAGACATCATTTATTCCTAATTTTTTATATTACATCAATGTCTTTTTTTTCCTATGATCGATATATATATAATACTTAGTTTTGTGATAAAAAAATATGATAACATGAAAGAAATTTTAGTTTAAACTTTAGATATAAGTATTTAATAATATAAGATAAACTGATTTTTTTTATGAGATTAATAAGGGTGCACTATGTTTAAGCCATTATATCGTGTAATTATTAGATATGATTTTTTTTCGTTATGGATGATTCATTTTTAAGTAAGGTGATTTATTTTGAGTCATTCAGAATGAAATGAAAATTTCATAATTAATTATTTTATGGTGTAACAATTTAAATTCATTGTGCCGCCGTTAATTTTTTATATTATTATTATTATGATTATGATTATGATTATTATTATTATTATTATTATTATTATTATTATTATTATTATTATTGGCAAAACATTTTAGTTTGTGGATGTTTAAGGTCGGCTCGTGTGGACGCCGCCGCGCGTGTTACGTACCGTGTGTGAGTTTTGGGCTCAAAATGATCTTTATTGTTCTTTTTTTTATTTTTAATTGCTTGTGGCTTTGAATCCATCCACATATTGTCATTATCAAATCTGACAGAAAAAGTACATTTGTCTTTGAAAATTACATAAAGTTAACATGATCCGATTAATATATCCTTTTTTATCTTAAACAACTAATTTGTGGAATTAAAATTTGTGTTCTACGTAAAAAAAAAGTAGCATAAACTTTATCTATGATCAATAACATGCTTTTATGGGTCACAAAGATATGCCCCCGCTAGTAGAAGGAAAATATGAAAAATGTTCTAAATGAGTTTGGAACTAAAAATCATGGGTCTCGTAAAGAAAAGCAAAACATATTTTCGTTTTTAATAAAATATCAAAAAGTTTCTAATGAGAATCTAAATAAAAATTACTATTGACACATGTTATTGCATTATAATCATGATCTATTAATCTCGCATGATTTTTTTTGTCAAAGATAAAACTTCCATTGCTACTAGCACTCAATCTTGATCAAATAAATGACTCCAAAAATTTAAACTGAGGTTAACTTCGTCATTCACTGAGTCATAAATATGCTAATCGTTTGTAACAATCAATTTGATTAATCTCATATGATTTTTTTATGATAACTAAAATAACTCATATACAATATATATATATATATATATATATATATAAAGTATTCACAATAATCACCAGTACTAAATCCATATATACAATTCTAAAATATTAATCAATTTGAGTTCTAGGTTAAAATTTATTAAATAATATTTTTTGAAAAAAAAACAGATTGGAGATTTGATCGATGTGTCAACGATTGAACTGATTTTAATAAATCTTTCATTAAAATAACATTATTAATGATATATTTTAAAATAAATTAAACTGATACGTATATGAAATAAATAATATTATTAAAATCGGACCGGATTGGTCGGTTCAATCGTGAACCGGTCGCCAGTCCAATCCGGCTATTGAACCGGATACAATCGGTTCGAATCGGACAAAATCGGTGAATCAGTGAACCGGTTAAAAACCGATTTAGTTGAGAATTTGAAAAAAATATATATATGGCACAGAATAGAAGAAAACGTTGTATAAAAAGAAAATAATTGAAAACAATTACTCAAGTTAAAATAGGAAATATAAATAAATGTGTGGAGAATAGGAAAGATTTAGTAATAATTGAAAAGGAGGAGAGTTAAATAAATGCGAGGAGAATAGGAAAGATAAGTAAAATAATAGGAAAGTGAACAAAAAATTAAATTAGAATAATTAATATGATATTATTAGTATAATAATAATAATAATAATAATATCAATCAGCATAATTTTTAGGTAATCATTAAATTTTATAAAAGGAAAATAATTCGTAAAAACAAAATTAGAAATAGAAATTAAAAAGGAGGAGAGTAAATAAGGAAAAAAAATTGAAATAAAAAAGGAAAGAAGTTGAAATAAAAGAACTTTAAGTGAAATAACAGAAAAGTTAACAATAATTTAAGGTAATATAATAAATATCACATTATTAGTATTATATAAGTAATAATATACCATCATGCTTCTTTATAAGCATTAACTTTTTAATATAGTAAATATTTTTATGAAAGTGAAAAAATATTGAAAGAAATAGAAGAAGTGCAAAAAATAACACTAAGCAAAATGAAAATAGAATGACAGAATATAGGAGGAGAATTAATAGAAATAGAAAGGAAGAAGGTGAAAATTGAAAAGAAATAAAATAAAAACAAATTAAGAGCGAGTCAAAATAAAATAAACTAATATGACATTTTAGTATCACATAATAAATAAATAATAATAATATCTCAATCACCATTATTTTAAATAAGTATTGATATTTCAAACGCGTAGTAAATAATGTTTTAAATTATATTTAATTATTATTAGTCATTGTTATGTCGTTTATATATTATATAATATTAATTATACATTATAAATTATTATAAATAATATTATTTTAATAAAAATCTGGTTTAATTCAGTTGAACTCGATCAAATCGATCCAATCATGACCCAATCGATCTTTCAATTCGATTATGAAAACATTGAAAATAAAAACTTCAATAATAATTCACTTATTAATAAATTTCAAGATATTATTTATAAATATTATAATAATAAAAATTGCACATTTATCTTGTACCTAACATCATGTTTAATTTCCCCTCCTTCCTCTTATTGTTAATGTTAATCATTTTATTTTTTTTTTCATTCACATATTTCTTTTTTTCTTACCAATTCTCTTTTACATTTTATGATTCTTCTTTTTTTTTATGGAGTATTTTCTTTTTTCTATCCTCCAACACGTTTCCTTGTCCTCTTTACAACGACTAATGAGAATCTTTTCTTCTAAATGGTCAAATTTCCCTTTTATATACCCTTCAAAGATTTGGCTCTATATTTCTTAATTAATCCGATTCTCTTTTTTTTCATTTTTAGTAAATGAAAATTGATTCAACCCAATTTTCAGTTCTTCCTGTTCATTACAATTTTATATGAAAAAAAAAATTTTAATCCGGTTTTTGAAACATTGATATTAACACATTATCATTTTAACTGAATATTCAAAATTATCAATTTGATCAAAATTATTATTTTTATATATTTTTGTTCAGATATTATTTATTAGAAAAAAAAACAAAGAAATAATCTCAAAAGCAGTACTACTTAAATCTTTGAGTTATTTTAGCTAACACCTTGTACTATAACTTTTTTCCACGAATAACCTCAAACTATAATTTTACTAATTTTAGTCCCTAAACTATTATCGTTTTAACATTTTAGTCTTAACGTTTGATTTTGTTATTTTTTTTATTAAAGTTAAATTGATTCAACCCAATTTTCAGTTCTTCCTGTTCATTTCTCAAACTATAATTTTACTAATTTTAGTCCCTAAACTATTATCGTTTTAACATTTTAGTCTTAACGTTTGATTTTGTTATTTTTTTTATTAAAGTTAAATTGATTCAACCCAATTTTCAGTTCTTCCTGTTCATTCCAATTTTATATGAATTTTTTTTAATCCGATTTTTGAAACATTGATATTAACACATTATCATTTTAACCGAATATTGATTCTCAATTTGATCAAAATTATCATTTATATATATTTTTGTTCAGATATTATTTATTAAAAGAAAAAAAACACAAAAGTAATCTCAAAAGCAGTACTACTTAAATTTTTGAGTTATTTTAGCTAACACCTTGTACTATAACTTTTTTCCACGAATAATCTCAAACTATAATTTTACTAATTTTAGTCCCTAAATTATTCTCACTTTAACATTTTAGTCCTAAAGTTTGATTTTGTTATTTTTTTTATTAAATTTAATTTTTTTATCAATGACATTTGTATCCTTATGTTAAAGTTTAAAATATTTTTTTATCTTTTATTACTTAATTTGTTAATCTAAAAAAGGATTAGCAAAAGTTTATAAGTGTTTTAAACTAATAAATAATAAAAATAATTAATATCTTAAACTTTTATCTAAGGATACAAGTGACATTTAACATATCTAAAAAATGAACTTTAACAAAGAAATATCAAAGCAAAAATAGTTTAACGACTAAAATCGATAAAATTATAGTTTGAGATTATTCGCGAAAAAAAATTATACTACATGAGAGGAAATAACACAATTTTTTTTGTCAAGCAAAATTTCACATTTCCAATTCTTGATCAAAACTCAATACAACAAACAGGAGTTGTTCAATTCTCTCCTGCTGCTGATTGCTGCGTACTCAACCTCTCTCTCTCTCTCTCTCTCTCTCTCTCTCTCTCTCTCTCTCTCTCCGAGCATTAGAAAGAAAAAACAAAACTAAGTCGGAGGCGACGGGGGAAGGCATTGGGATCAGTCGGACAAGCTGTGGGCGTGCCAGCAGAGGAGCATGGACACGCACCTTCCCAGGATGTAGAACCGGGTCTTCTGCTGCTTCACCATGGCCACGCACCGCCCGCGCATGCCCGTCTTGTTGCCCGACCGCCGGCGATACTGGGTGCCGTCCGAGCAGTGGTAGTAGTAGTACGAAGAAGCGGCGGCCATGGCGAATTCGTGATGCCAACTACGTGCTCGAAGAAATGACACAGAGAGAGAGAAGTGGAGGAGTAAAGATGGGATTTGTTGGGGGTGTTAAAATAGGGCGCTGATGGGTACCGTGTGGTTGGTTCTCTTCTCGTGATGATGTCACGTTAAAAAAATAAACTTGGCTTCTTCCTCTTCAATGACTCATTTACCAACTTTTTTTTTCTTTTTTCTCTTTAGTTGTTACAAAATATTATTAGATTTTGAAAAGAAGAGTTTAGTGCATTAATTTATTTCTCAACTTAAATACTAATAAATTTTGAATTCGAATTCTACCAGTAAAACTTATATATTCTTTTATTTTTAATCTTTTTTTTTTACTTTGTACGAGATGATGAGCCTTTTTTATATTTTTATTAAATTTTCGCTAACTTAATTTGTCTAACAACGTAAATTTAGAAATATCAAATTTTAATTTAAAAAAAAAACTTATTTTCGTTCTAAAATTTATCGCGCTTTTAACAATACCTATTCTAATATTCATTTCCAATGATTAATCCGATCTTGACTTGATTTTTTATTGCAATAAAAATTACAACGGAAATGTCCTGATTTGAATAAAAAATTAGATCACAATATTTCGATTGTCACAAGTTACTTTTTTCACTCTTAAGAGTATAAAAGTATATCATCATATTTATAACATATATAATTATATTTCAGATATCATACTTCACAAGCATACAACAACATTAACAAATGTAATAAATTAATATTATATTAATAAAATCATTGATCATATACCTAGATATGAATATTATATTTCGATTGTACCATATTACCGATTGGTTATCTCATATAATATAATTCAGTCTTTAATCCGAATTATATCTAGTTATTTGGATTTGACTCGACCACTACCCGATTAATAATCAATTCGAAAGAAAAAAAATTGAAAAAAAAGGATCCGGACAATCAAGATTTTCCAACCGTTCTCACCTCAGCCAAAATAACGAGAAGAAAATAAGTAATATCATCCTCCCTATTTAAACAAAGAACATCTTCAATAATTGATGATAAACAGTGTTAGCGATTCATAATTTAAATAGAAAAAAGAAATACAAATCAAGTTTGAAATAAGGGTGTGGCCCGAGTCGAGAGATCAGAAGTTAGTAACCTCGAGTTTGAATCCCAGAGTCATCATATTTGGCCGGGGGTTGATATGTTCTATTTTCCGAATTATGAATTAGTCAGATATTAATAGTCCTATAGATCGGAGATCCAATACGAATATAAAAAAAAAGAAAGAAATGCAAAGCCGTTGTCAATGAACAATGCTTATTTTTAACATTTGCATATCAAATTAAATTTGACAGAAGTTATTAAACTTCCACGCAAAATAGACGTTCCATTAATTGCTAAACTTGGGGTCTTTAGTTCCGTAATCGAAGTCGCATTGGGCGTGTAATGACGTGCGTTCCACTAGGAATTAATTGTAATTGCTGCGTAGACAAGTTTGATATGGTGTGTGTGACAAAAGCGTGACAAATCTCCGAATCCAACAATAGGAATTGACGACGTTACAAATCTCCAAAACTTTAGTTGCAAATTAGTGCTCGCTCGCGTTTCGAGTTAGGTCATGAACAAATGTGGGACGTCTCATTTGGGTGTCATTTTTGCACTTACTTGTATGAAATAAAATGGAACAATTGTATTCCCACTTCGTATCCACACTCCTTTTTTTATCATGTTGTTCGAGTTTTATTCCGGAGGTGACGAGGCCGCAATTGTATTCCCACTTCGACTTTGTAAATGCGAGAGCCTTTCCCTGGTTAAATTTGATGTGCTAGTTATCTATTTTAATTTTTAATTTACTATAAAATAGTTTATCTTAATATTTAGATTATTGTTAAATTAAACGTGCTACTGATAATTCTAAAAACTTAATGTTATAATAAAAATAATATCTTTATATTTATATTCTTAACATTTTTTTTATTTGTGTCGCTAATAATTTTGATTTAGTTCAAAGTTCAATACGTGTACAATTAAGAGAGAAAATTAATTTTTATATCGAAATTTGAACTCAGGATCTCTAACTTTAATATCATATTAAATTAGATGTACTACTAATAATCCTAAAAGCTTAAGCCTATAAAAAGAATAACATCTTTATATTTATATTTTTTAACAATTACTTAGAGAAATAATGTCAATTTTTAATATAATTTGTTATCATAATTTGAATTTGGAATCGATAATTTTGATGAACTAGTGGTCCAGGGTGTAAACAAAAACTAAAAACCAAAAATATAAAAGTCCGAATTATTTTAAAACAAAAACTTAAATGAATTTTTAAATTTAAAAAATCAGCCTTTCGGCATTTCGAATGTAAAATGACGGAATTCTCAAGTTTTCTTATGATGACATTTTTTAAATTATTATTTTTTTAGAAAAGCTTTTCTCGCGAGCCAATATTGAATTGATTAAGATTATTGAATCAGTTTGTGTAGACGTATCAGAAGAAGGTTCACAAACTAAACATAGCTAAACAAAGAGCGAAACATTTATAAAATTTTGTTATTTATAATTTTACTTTGCATGTGTGTGTTATACGTGTTATAAATAAACAACTAAATAAAAATATACACCCATTTCGCATATATCTAATTATCCTTGTTTCTAAAGTTTAACTGTAATAAAATCCTCAAAAAAACAAAAAAAAACAAAAAAAAACCACAGCCTTGAAGTCCAACTTTATATGTATGTCCTTGATTCATTTCTTTTCTGAACTTAAATAATGTATTCTCTTTTCTTAAAAGAAACTATAATTTTTATTTTAAATATTAACAGTAATGACTATGAAAAAGATTTATTGATAGAGCGAAATGACGTCGTATAATCCATGTAGTCGACTTCACCTAATGTGATATAATTTTATTGTTATTGTTGATTATGGAAAGAAGAATATGAGTAATAACACATGTTCATTGTGCCGAACTTCTCATATATTAAGGATAATATAATATTTATCGGATCATCTCAAGGTATTCTAATTTTTTTCATCAGTTCCGAATGAAGACCAAAGATTTTGAGCTACCGATCCGACGTTGAGCCGATACTGATTAATTATTATATAATAAATAAATATGCAAACAAAATTAATTTTGTATATGATGGTACAAATATTATTTAATAAAAAAATTGACAGAGTCAAACGTTCAAGACTAAAATATCAAACAAAAATAATTTTAAAAATAAAATTGATCAAATTATAATTTAAATTATTTTTTTTTTAAAATTATAGTACGACAAAATATTAACGAAAATAACTCTACGAATTAACTCTCCAACACCTATAACTAAAATGATAGGGTTCACATTAATGTGCACGTGATGCTGGACGGGGCACATGACATGTTTCCGTGAGGGAAAGGCCAAATGAACTCGGGTTTTTCTTATTATTGCCAAAAAAAAACGACTCCTTAATTCGCATCGCCACAATTATTGCTATTTTGTGAATAATTTATTTCCGATAATATTATAATATATTATGGTTATTAGTACAAGGTGTATAATATAACACTTAATACATCTACTCTATATTTAAAATAAGTTAGTGTATAACACACGTGCTACCTACTATATTAGTATATTTTTATATATTTTGACTCCTCCTAAATTTTAATAATTTAGTTTTATATATTTTATTCTTTCTAACTTTTTATTTTGGATCTGTCTCAATGGACATTGACATTAAGTTTATCAACTTTTAGAGATATTTTAACTATGTAAATATCAAGAGATTTTTTAAGAAAAAAATAGGAGAATTTAATTAGTTTTATGAAAATGTTTCTCTCCAAGTCTCCAAAAAAATTTTTATCGAAATATTTCTGAATCCTCTATTAATAGATAAGCCATATGAGTTAACACAGTAAAAGGTGGATTTTGCCAATGACCAAACTAAGTGCACGAAATAAGATGAGAGTGGATGTGGACTAATTGTCCGGTTCCTAGCGATTCGCTAACTCATTTGATGTGGATTGACTAACAACAAATTGTTGATTATATGTTGTGAATAAAATTATAAAATGTGGTGCTAAATACAGTGTAGTGTACAACATGAGGCCCCATTTCATTTAGGTATGGACTGTGGAGCATGCAAAAGGAAATGATGATTGCATGCTTATTTGTCATATTCTTTATCATTGGTTGATACTGTCTTTCACATGGTTGCCTGCTTTAAGCTCAAATACTCTCACAAATGCTTTTATGTTTAAGTTCTGTTTGACATATACTAGCGGTTAATAGCGAATAGCGATTAGAGATTAGCGATTAGCGGTAACGAGTGAATTATTAAATTTAATGAAAGTGTTTGGCGAATGCAGCATTTGAATAAATTAATAAATATAAAATGATTAAAAAGGATACAGACAATTATTTAATAAATTGCATTAATATATGTGTCATACGTTGAATAACACATTTTTATTTTAAATATTTTAATATTAATAAATAATAATAAAATAAATAGCTGATCAAATAATTTATAAGTTAATAAAATAATAATAAATAATAAAATGATCATGTAATATAACACAATAAGTGTCTCATACAAATATTAACTAATATTAAAATATCTTGAGGGTATATCTGGAAATAAATTTTCATAAGTTTGTCGCTATCCTAGATGTTGGTCTGTCAAGCGTCTCAAAACGCTGAGTTCTAATCGCTTGTCGCTATTATTAATTGTGCTTACCAAACACCTTAACTAGCGTATTGACTTGGTCAATACACTATACGCTACTATAGACGCTAATTTAAATGCGTGCCAAATAGGACCTTATAATCATACATTATAATTTAGAAGAGTGCCAAAGAAAAAATGATAAAAGAATAGGGAGAACTTTTCGATGGTATAAATCAATGTTCTCGTATTCGGATCGAAAGTTAAATTAGATGGTCGATTAGATCACGATTAGAAATCGATTCAATCTAATTCATTTAATTAAATCTAATTTTATTAGAAAAATATTATTTGTAATAATATAAAGTATTTAGATCATAATTAATGCATATCATAAATAAAATATTGAATATAACAATAATATTCATATATTAATACAAAAGTAGTATTTATTATGTTTAAATAAGTTAACATTTATTTAAAGTCATGATGATTGATACTTTATTACTATTTATATAATATTAATGATGTTATATTAATTTATTTTATTATAAATATTTTAATATATCTTCTCTTGTTTTTTTACTTTATTTTATTTTATTTTCAACTGCATTCTTTATTATTCGTAGTGAAGATTTTTTCTCACCTTATTCATCAATTTTAAAAAATTAATGTTTATCCAAAAATCTTAACGTTACATTAATTTTTATTCATATATGATGATATATTAATTTGTTTTATCCAAATCATTCAAATTTCCTATTGTTTACTATATACTATCATATTTTTATCTCTTTCCTTTTTATTTTCACTTCTTCTTCACCGCTTTCCACTTCTGTTATTGCTTATTGTTTTTTTATTATTCCACTCATTTCATTTTTATCAAAATTTTCACCTTAACTTGGGTTTTTGTTAAAACTAAAGTTGAATCACATTTTTTTTCCATTTCATTGATTTGAGCTGGTTCAACATCATTTGGGATGAAACCGAATCGAATTATACATCGGTTCACAGTGAACTAATCGAACCGATCTAGTTTTAAAAACATTAATTCAAATGATTAATTAAGCATAATGTTATGAATACTAAAATAAGAGAAGAAATCGCACAAAAAAATAGATGGAAGTTATACGATATCCTTAACTAACTCGCTTTCGGATAATGATATAATTTTATTAGTGAGAGAATTATAATATTTCACGTGTCTCTAACCTTAACCACGAGGACCATAGTTTAGAAATTGTCACTCCCCCAAAAATCCTCTATCACAAAATCAATATATTAAACTATTCTTGTCTAAAAAAAATAAACCTAATGTTCATTTAAGTTTCAAGAGCTCCACACATCAATTCTCATAGGGAATTCTTTTGAAATGGCCCTAGGATTGATTCTTAGTTGGTATGAACGACTTTATCACCTAGATTAGGACTGCACTGAGGATATTAGATGGCTAATAACTACATTAACAACACATAACAATATAAAACAACTTAGGGCCCGTTTGGCTTAGCTGATAAAAAATACCTGATAAGTACTACTGCTGCTAAGTATTTTAAGTGTTGATACTTATTTTAAAATATGAATAGTTACATGTTTGGATAAAAGTGCTGATAATATCAATAAGTAGTTGTAATGTTTGTTAAAACAAATATTGACTAACATACCCTTACAATTTTATGATAATAATATTAAAAAATATAGATAAAAGAGTAATATAGTTGGTTAAAATAAATAAACCAACAACTTTAAAAATAAGCAAGGGGGACCCTGCTTATTTTTTTTCAACTTATAAATAGTTACCTAACAACTTATAAGTATATTTTTTTAATTACCAAACATGAAGATTTTCTAAAATTTACTTATAAATAATTTTAACCTACTTATAAGCTTAGCCAAACAGACCCTTAATTGTTGAAATTGACATTAAAACTAGTTAAATATTAAAATCTTTCATTGTTTAGTAATTAATAAATATTATAGGAAAAAAACAACATAATGTTTATAATTAAGCAAGTTCTTCTAAATTATCTTAAAGAAAATACATTAAGAGTTTAATGTACATATTAAGCACTTGATGTTGAATAGGGATATTAAGCACATATTAATCTTTCAATTCATAATTAATTTTATAAATTATAATTATTTATTAATTTTATTATTCATCCGAGATGATTAAGATGTACTCTTATTAAATATCAAGTGATTATTAGATACATTAAACCCATACAATTGAGTTTAGTGTATCTATTAAGAACTTGATGCTTAGTAGAAATGTTGAACACATTTTAACCCTTCAATTCATAATTAATGATTAATTTTATAATTCATTATTATTTATTTTTCTATCATTCACCATTAAATTATATATTAGATATGCTCAATAATTCTACTAAATGTTAAATACTTAGTAGTTACATTAAACTCATATTTTCCCTCTTAAGTTTGTAGCGTGAGATATTTTCCCTCTTTAGAGAATTACTATATCCAGGAAAGTAAAAATCTTCAGATAAAAGTTATTATTTTATAAGAATAAGATAATTAAAATACAGTCTTAATTCTAGTGTTGTGTTTAGACTTTATTTTAGGGTCGTTCTATATTAATTTTTCTAGAATACGGAAAATTAGATGTTATTCCTAAAATAATAAATTCATATGGAGGTCAACTTGGTCCCATAATAACGTAAGCTTCGGACTTAATTCTTTAACTGGCCCATGGCATTAGCCACATTGTAAGCCAACATAAACATAGGTCATAATCTTTCAATGCACTCCATTCTTAATCTTCTAATTACAGTCTCTTAAATATTAAATTTCTCATCGACTAGGAATTTTACAAATTTTAAGAATAAATAAAATCCTAATCAAATAAAAAACATATAGTCTTAAATAAATAGAAAAAAATAATCCAAAATAAATAAGCTATAAATCTTTAAATCTAAACTCCATAAAAAATTCTAATCTTGGGTGATGAAAATTAGACAAGCTTCTCTGCATTAAATAGTTATTTATCAAAGTGTCCTCATTCTTTTTTTTTTCTCTTTTATAAGGAGAAAAGTTGCACAAGTTCGATATTCAACTAGCACGCATGCACACAAAAGCTAAAGGTAACAGCTCAAAATCTTCAATGTAATTATGAGCCAATTCGATCACAACTCAGAACAAACCTTTCTTTTCTCAGTGCAAGTGCAATGAATGTGTTTCATGAAAATATGAAATTACATCACAATTACATACGCTTTACTACTGCCACAAACTTTCACAATCAAAAGTTTGAACCATATCTCACCAAAACAAAGAAAAAAAGAAGTAAGAACAAACTTTTTCTTTTCCCTATTCTTTTTCAGTGCAATCAATGTGTTTTATACGTCCTACAAAATCATAGTTACATACACTATTTCAAAAACAAAAATCATTTTTTATTGTTTATAAAGAGAAACCACTAATCTATTCTAATTCAATAAATAAGAATAAATTATGACTCACTCTAAATTTGAATAACATTAAGAAAAAAAACAAGAAAAGATTGGATGGATGATAATCCAGTTTGGAGTTTTGAATCCGCAAAGTATTATGCAATTGATTACAGTGAGCGATAAGTAATTATTTTTCGTTTAAGACTGTATCGAGTTCGAGTCTCTTTAAATATTTTTTTAAAAATGTGCGATTCGAAACAACTTGAAACGAAAGGCAACCTAAACAAATGTCACATGCTTTTAGTATGTTGCAGATATGAGACGAGAGGGAGAGATAAATTCGCACATAGAAAAAGATAAAAGATTTACGAGATTTATTCTTAATTAGACTATGTTCTCGGGTGGTGATTGAGTATTTTTTTTAATGGAGAAATAATAGATGATTATAAAATAGAGAATAATTCAAACCTTAGAAAATATAAAAATTTCTAATATAAAATAGAAAATAAAAATCTTAGAGTCATCTAGATTTCAAGGGCTCCGTCCCCGAGTGTCCTACAGACCCTTCCTCGAGCTCACTAACCGGACAACGAGACTCGTATGGAATGAGTGATTTTATCGTCCCAACAAATGTGATCCATAAGAGACGATATAAGAATTTATCACTTGAGACTAAAATTCAAGTCATTATCGACATACAATTTGCAGTCCACATGTAGTTGCATGCAAATGAAAAGATACCAATTGGATCACTCCATCAATTTAATTAGAGGCATAAGACACGATTTGGCTCTCTCATCATTCAATTGTATCTGTTCCCACAGCTCCCTTTGGCACTTGATCTCCTTCAGCTTCCGGGCAACCAAATTTAACTTGCTCAACTTTGGGCACTCGAACAACTCCACTCTCTCCAGCGCCGGAAAGCTCAACGTCCTCCTCTCACTGCTCACTCTTCTTAGCTCCGGCAGCTCACGCAGCGCCAGCTCTTTAAGGTTCGGAAATGGCGTCATACAAATCTCCTCGTCCTCCTCGCGCTCCTCGTCTTTGCAGTAGATCAACTGTTCCATTCCGCGACAGCTATAAATGTACAGTCCATGAAGGTTCCTGAGATCACCGCCGCCACTCCATACAATCTTGGCTATGTGGAGGTTCTCCATGACGAGGTTCTCTAGCTTGGCAAGGGCCAACTGCTCTCCGGCGTCAGCATGGCCGCCGCCGCCGCCGACGACCACCTCTTCGAGCTCGCTCGAATTCGACAGCCGAAGCCATTTGAGGCTGGTTATATGCTTCCCGAACTGCGCCGTCGACGGCACCGTTATCGTCCTCAAGTCTCGGCAGCCCCTGATCAGTAATGCAGCGGTGGATGCTGCAACCCTGCGAGACATGGATAGCCTCCTCAATGCAGCAGCTGTTCCAATGGTGATGTCAAGTACCTTTAGTCTCCTCAAGCTCTCCAGCTCCTCAAAGTCGACCCCTTCGCCGTAGGAGCCAACTCTCCATGATCCATAGCTCACGATCATCCGAAGAACTCGCAGCTCCCGAAGCCTCGCAATGGTTCCCTCGGCGATGTCCTGGAGATCAGCAGTCCAATTCAGCCCCAGATACCTCAACTTCGCCAGTGCACCGAGCTCTTTGGGCAAAGACTTGATTTTGGTTCCACAGAGCTCGAGGAACTGTAACGTCACCAGATTGCCGATCGCAGCTGGAAGCTCCTTTATGGGACTGGAATGGAGATCCAAGACCACGAGGCATGGCATGAACTGGAAGAAGCCATCAGGTATCGTGTCCAGGTTCATGTTGTTCTTTAGCTTCAAGGAGACCAAGCTGGGGCACTGTGGTGCATCCGGCACTGTTGCTATGTCATTGTGTCCTAATCCCAGTCTTGTTGCAGCTCGCCATGTCTCAGCTTCCGGTGCCTCCATCATCCCTTCCCTTTCCCGCACGAACCACTTCTTCTCCTCCTTCCCGCAGTCGCATGCCGCCCAAAGCGCCATGGCGCGGATCATGGGATGCATCTTCGTGTAGCCGTCGGCGTCGACTCCGTCAACCAACGAGGCCGCGCTTAAAGTTCCGAGCAAATAGCACACCTTGTTGTCTGCCTCTTCGGCGTCCTCGAAGTCGTCTATGATCCCCTCGCCAATCCAATAGTCCTGCAGCATATTCTTGTGAATCCGACAGCCGTCCCAGTGGAGGACAAAGTGCAGGACGCACGCTCTCAACTGGTCATTTGGCAGGTGATCGAAGCTGGATTTGAGTGGGGAAAGCAGGCACTCTTCGATACCCGGAAGCTGCCATGGATGGTTGCTCAGTGCTGCCACTGCATGCTTCCACTCCTCTGGAGTTCTTTTGCTGGCCAAAGCGCGCGCCATGGCGATCAGTGCAAGGGGCAAACCGCCACATTTTTTTACCACAACCTCTGCTTGGTGTCTTATTTCAGAATGGGAGCCGACGAGTTCCTTGCCCACCTTCTCTGTGAACAGCGTCCAGGCCTCCTCCCGCCCCAAGCAGTCCATCTTAATCTTCTTGCTTGCATCCATCCGATCGCAGACGCCCTCGTCCCGTGTTGACAGTATGATCTTGCACTGAGACTGCTGCTTGGGAACAGGAATCCCTGCTGCTTGAAGGCTAAATGGCTGCCACAGGCCGTCTATGATCACTGCAAACTTCATCCTGCTTAAGGTCCTGAACAGGATCGCCGCTCTTTCCTTGTGCGACTTCTTCTCTTTCCACGACAAGCCCAAGCGATCCCTGACGTATCTCTGAATCGTTTCGATGCTGACATCTTTGGGCGCGTCGATGTAGATGATGACATCAAGGTCAGTCGCGTTAGCTAAGAACCCGTTGTGGAATCTGCTCAGCAACGCCGTCTTGCCGACACCTCCCATCCCGTAGACGCCGATGACGCCGGCGTCGTCATCAACCATAAGACGCTGCAGCTGCTCAAGCGCCGGGTCCATGCCGACGGTCGGCGCGCTCGGTACCGCCTCGAATCGATCAGGGAGCGATTTGTCGGCCACTTCACGGAAGAGCCCCTTGCTTACCAGAAGCCGCGCCTCCGCGAGCTGCTCGTCTGCGTTCTTGCTGATCAGATAGCTCGACCAAACGTCCGGGGCGAAGGATCCGGGAAGCATGAACCTGCTGTGGAACTGCTGGTTCAGCTCATTGAATCTGGTTTCAAGTGCTTCAACCCTGTTCAGCCACCATTGCACTTGGCTCTTCGGCTGCTTCCCTTCTCTCATGGCTCTCTGGACCTCTCTGTTCACGTCGTCTCTCTTGCTTTTAAGCTCGTTCATGTCTGCAGCCAAAGAGGACATGAACTGTCTGCAGAACATGACGTATCTGAAAGCTCGAATGAAGAAAGAAAGGATGGAACCGAAGCCGGCGGTGAGAGCCATCGGAGGAGAGAAGTAACATGATAGAGCTGGACGTGATGATTGAATCCTCGGCGTGGCACACGAAGAGCAAGAGAGAAATTTGTTGGCGTGCAAAGAAAAGTTAGAACTGTGCACGGAGATGTTGAAGTTGAAAAGAATACGTGAACAGCACAAAATTAAAAGAAAGAAAAGTAGAAAAAGGAGAAGGTCAACTTGGGACAAATGAGGGTGGCATTAGTTGGGTGATTATAACTGGAATCCTACTTTTATACTCATTTGAATGTAAAGTACTAATTAAATAAGCATGAAATGGAAAAAAAAAAGCAAAGAAGCTTTACTTTTTCTTTTTCTATGAAACACAACATAATATTATTAATTTTTATTGAAAAAAAAGAATGTGCAGCGCACTTATACAGAAATTAATGACACTTTCTATACAAATGAACAATGTTTAAATTTTTTTTATAGATAATGTCGATATTTTCTGTTGCATTACAGACACTACACTAAAAGTGCGCTACACATTCTTTGCCCTCATTTTTATTTTGATTACTCCATGTATACATAATTAGACGCATTAAATAAAATTTCAAATTTTAAAAAATTCATAAATAATATTTCAATTAAACTAAAAAAATATAAATTTTATATATTTATGATTACATCGGTCACATTTTTTATTTATTATATATAATAGTGGACGTAGGAGATTTATTTTTTAATCATATAAATTTGCACATACTTGTTTTTTATTTGTTTCTAGTGATCTCCTTTTTTTTATTCTTCGTTTGAAACAGTTTAAAAAATATTATTTATTACTTTTTTTCAGTTTTCTAGCTAATTGTTTCATTGGAGTTTTCAACTAGCGTAGCTATATGATGTTTATATATTTTTTCCCACTGTATTAAAAGTATATTAAACTTTAGATTATTTCCTTGAACTATTGTGAATTACAGAATTAAAAAAATATTAAATCTAACTTTTATTATTCGAAAAGTTAGTTCACCTGGGAATCTTCACCTCATTTTATTTTTTAGATTTCTGAAATATCACTTTCGCCCCTCAAACAAAAAGAGAGGGAGAAATTATAGGAAAACAACCGAGGACGGGGATCTAAAGTAATTAATTTACATAAAATGAAATTCTTTATTATTATCATTTTTTAAATCTTTGAGGGTAAAAGTAACATTCTACAATTTTTTTAAAAATGAAATTAAGGATGGGTTTGGATTGAGGAAAAATGAGGGCAATAGAAAGGAGAGTTAAAAATAAAAAATTACTTTGTTTAGATAGAATTTTTCTTTAAAAGGAAATTAAAAATTAGTATTTTAAATTGGGATTGAACGAAGAGTTCTGTTATTATCTTCCCCTCCTCTCTCTTTCATTTCCTTTCTCTATCCAAACATATCCTAATAGAAAATAAGAGGAGTCTCGTGAAAATCCTCTTGGAGCACTCGAATCCAAAATAATTATTTCAATGAGAATGAGAAAATATACATTCTCTATAAAACATTAAAATAAATTACATGAACTATTATTATTGATCTCCAATGATAATTTTTTTTAATCTTCCAGAAAAAATATCATTCTTTCTGAAATATCTTTTCTCTGATTTTGTTTGTGTGACCATCAAAAGAAAATAATTTTACCAATGGAGGTTGCTGGTTGAAACTGAGTTATAAGGAGCTTCTCATCGTTTATGAAGATTTCGAATTTAAATTTATTTATTTTTATTAATGTCTCATTCAAGATATTCGACTCGAGATTATATATATTAATTTGAAATAATAACTTTGAATACTTTGAAGATAATTCAAAAAAAGAAAATATTTGTTTTTAAATATTTTCCTTCTATGATATTTGACGACCTCCAAAGATTTGCAAGAATTAATTATTTTTCAATCTCCCTTTAAATAAGTGGCTCACCCTTTTTCATGTGGCCACCCCTGAAATTAAATTAATCAAATAGATATTAGGATCAGATGATAAACAAATACTCATAGATCTCGAGCTCCATTTCTAGCGTGTATAAAAAGTTTTCACTGAAAAATTCCATTTTTCATATGTCATCGTCTATAATTTAGAGAACATCTAATTTATTAGACTCAATGATGAATTCAAATTTTATGACTAGGCAATAGAAATTAAAATCAGTTAATCACTTCTTAGACTTTTAATGGGTCGAAAAGTTACCGCCCAACAATTTTATATTTGCTTAGTTGGGTCTGATATTTGACAATAATTAATGAGAGATTTAACAAAATTACTAGAAATAATATTCATGTACATTACTACACATTAGCCTGATTCAGTCCGCTTTGTACAGTTTTTGATAACTTAATTGATTAATATCTAAACTTGTGAAATTATTTTTCTCTAAAAAATGAGTAATATTGTTTGTGCCCTGATCCAAATTCAGCGCCAGTTATAATTTAATAACCTAATATCAAGCGACAAAAAGTTATTAATGTTAATGATTAGTTTATATTAATATTATCTAAATTATTCGATAATTTAAATACTTTAATTTCTTATTTTTTTTTGTTGAAACAAAACGATCGAATCAATTGCTAAAAGGACTAAAATAATAACGTAACGGGTTCACGTGAATCGTGCTTGTAACGTGATATTTTTCGATAATTTTATTTATAACGTAATATTTTTTTAGGTACTTCTACGGGATCTTTGGTATTCGAAGTTATTAGCATTCGACTAATTCGGACCGAGGACGAAAAATAGAAATGATATTCCTCTGACCAAATTGATGACTCTAAGGCTCGAACTCGGAGCTATTAACTCCCGATCCCTCCTCGTTAGATGTGTCATCCAACTTGATTTTTGTAATATCGACTGTGGAGAAAACGCAGGTGACATATTATAATAACGTAACGGTCCCCAGGGAGTCATCCTCATAACGTTCCTGTGATTGGAACCGCTCCGAGATTAAACCCTGGGATTTGTGGAAAAAGAAGAGTTCTTTCTGCAAATCCAGTTGCTTGCAATCCAAATTGCCGCGGGATCCCGATCGATCAATGGTATTGCTCGTTGTCTTCCTCTTTTGAGATCTCTATGCCTCTCTTTGTTTCTATCTCTTAATCGATTTGATGTTAAGAAGAAGAACATGATATTTCTCAATTTATTTATCTTATCGTGATATGTTAATATCAGGTTTCGGCGTCTCCTTTGCAAGGTTTTAATTGTATTGTAAACTACTACCGGAAACGTATGGGGTTGTGATCTAAAGATTCTACATTGCTGAACTGTTTTGGGTAAATTTGTTTTCTTTTAGACAATTTGACATGCAGTTTATGGTCAACTCGTAAGCATATGTTTCAAGTGCTGTAGGTTGATTTCTGTACATTGACATGCTTTAGTGGTTGTTTTAATGTCATTTGCTTCCTTCTGGTTGGAATCCAAATGAAATAATCGATCGGGCCGAGGTTCTGTAATGGCTGTTAATAACAATTGTTCTGTCACTTTCTTTTCCATGTGTATTTTTGAGGTAAAACCAAATGATGTTATGCAGAATTAGAACGATGACTTTGGACACAGCATGAAGCAGGATCAAGGGGAACACTAAACTTTCCTTCTATTATAAACTTCTCTGCACGAGATGGCCTTTTCAAAACTCATGGTAATGACTAAGAGAATGCAATTTTTTTGGAGTTATACTTAGGCACTCAAGTTAACTGTAAAATATGACTTGCAGGAAGGAGTAGTTTTTGCATTGTCGGGTTTTGTTAATCCTGAGAGGGCCACATTGCGCTCTCAGGCATTAGAAATGGGAGCAGAATATAAACCTGATTGGACTTCTGAGTGTACAATGCTTGTGTGTGCTTTCACAAATACTCCGAAGTTTAGACAAGTCAAGTCTGATGGTGGTACAATCATTTCAAAGGTAAATTTTGACATATTTTACTGCCGCAGTAGCGTTATTGATGAATGGACCTGAATGTGCTGATGTTCTTGTTTCGATTTACAGGAGTGGATCTCTGAGTGTTATAGCCAGAAAAAGCTTGTTGATATTGAGCCTTACCTTATGCATGCTGGAAAACCATGGCGGAGAACTGGAAAAGCTGTTGAAACTAAGCAAGGTAATTTTTTTCTGACTCAAGTATACTGTGAAGGTTAAAAACATTCAAAGGAACTATAGAAACATGTCACTCTAAAGTTTATATTTTTTCCAATACTCATACGTTATGTTCCAAGAAAATGGAAAATTCAAAGGAGCTATGAAACATTAACGCTGAAGTTTAAATTTTTACACTTGCCATGCATGCAACTCTTTCTTAGGTTCGGAGCACATTAGAAAGTGGATGGAGACTTAAATCAACTTAGGAAAAATATGCTTATAGCAAATATTCAATGAATTGAGTATATGTTCCAAAGAAACCATACAAAAGTATTTATAGGGTTCTAAACACCCCATGTATCAAATAACTAGGAAATCTAATAAAAGGTAAACTAATATAAGAAAATTCAAGACAAGGAAATCTCTAATGAGCTCATAAATAAACTAAAGGCATGAAGCCCATAACTAAAGACTAATGATTAAGACATAAGGACTATAACTTCTTGTTCTACATCAAAAGTTGTCTTCTTTGTAAGCATCATGTATTATTTTGCAGATCAGAATAGTGCGCGACCTGAGGAACCTTCAGGAAATGTTATGAAGTCCCGTGAAAAACCTACAGCTTCTAATGCTTCTGAGGTTGATGCACATCTTTTTCATTACATATTATCTCAGTTCTACTTATCAAAAAAAAATATTATCTCAGTTCTTTTAACCAATTTGTTTTTTTTCTTAAGCTGAATTTTACAACTAGGCAAAACAAATGTACTCAGGAATTTGAAGGATCTATTGGCAATTTCTTGTCATTTTTTTTCAATGCAAGAAAAGTAAAATTTCCAAATTTCTTGTCTTTCGGTTACAGAAGGAGGCCCATAAGCCTAGTACAGAGAATGATAAATCAAAAAATAAAGGGTGCGTAAGTTCCATTGTTGAGAATTGAACTCGAGGCTTCTTGGTCTACAAGTCAAGGAGTGTATACTGCACCATGCTCTTGGTCTCATCCAATTTGATAGTTTGATAGGAAGTTGTTGAGACTTGAGAGAGATGTACTTGATCCACATTTTATTCAACAGATTTCATCAAACCAAAATAGACAGTTTCACGTGAAGTGCTTAGTTTGTTAATATCTTCCTGAACTTAGAGAAAACTTATGCTGCAGAAGACATGCAATTGTTTCTACTATTCACCATATTGCAGACACCTGGAAATATTTCACACAGTGCTATGAGTTTTATAAATAAGTTCTAAAATTTCCAGGAAATTAGTTATAACTTGTGTCTTAACTTATTTGTTGTTATATGTTGATGATATTTTTAGGTAAAACCTAGTAATCTCGGGGATCAGTTTTCTCATTCAAAGATAATAGAGTGGGCTCTCAATGACCTGAAGGAAACCATCTCGTGGTTGGAGAGCCAAGACGAGAAGGTGATTTCTTTTCCTTTTTTCCTGCTTCCTTATTGGTGTTGCTGCTTGCAGCTTTTACCAAACTATTATAAGCATGGATAACACCTTAACTTTCATCATCCAAAAAATCTAAACTTTCTTACCTCTGTATAATGATAGCCAGGGGAAAATGAAATCAAAGCTATAGCTGCAGAAGGCATCATCACTTGTTTGCAGGATGCCATAGAGTCTCTTTCACAAAACATTGTAAGTGCTTTCGAATCCTTTTACTAGTTAATTATTTTTCCTGAGAAAAATCTTCTAGTATGCTTATGGCATAATTATGCTGATATGTTAAGAAGGGAAGTTTCCTCTATCTATGCAATGAAGACGTCCTAAAAAGGTTTGTTCTTTGTAGCAGTCAATAAAATATCCGAAGATGCCTTAGAAAAGTTTGTTTGTTGTAGCCGTCAATAGAATATCCCCCTTTTTATTCTTTATCCAAATCAATATTTTTGGGTTGAATTATCCTAATCAATTTCAAATTAACCAATGTGTATATTGTAGGGGATCCAGCATGTTACAGAGCAATGGAACTTCGTTCCTCAAGTTGTCAAGGTGCTTATGGATCTTGAGAAGAAGGGAAGCAGAAAAGGATTGTCCTCAAAGGAGGAACTCGGGGAACTGGCTGCTAGATGCAAAGAGATATACGAACGGCAATATGAGTGTCTACATAACACAAAAAACAAGAAACAAAAAATTGACGACAAAGACACAAAGTTTGCGGCCGCCCAGGCTAATTCTGATGATGCTGGATTTGACAGCGATGAGACGATTGAAATGACCGAAGAAGAAATTGAACTTGCTTGCAAGCAACTTTCTTAGGAGGATGGGTAGTATGAGAAACAGACTTGTCTCATTGATCTCTCCTACTAAGCTCTGTGTTACGAGAATTAAAGGAACTTAGAATAAGCTGCATGCTGAAGAAGAACTGAGGCTGAATCTGTGTGGGAGCTTATGACAAGAAATCGAGCATGTTCCCTTAATTTGTTCAATCTTCATTTCTGGTAAAAATGATATAGGCATCAGTCTGGCCGAGCTTTTGACAAGATTTCATGCTGTTAGTCTCTGAGTATATGGATTACATGGATGCTGGAGAACAGGAAATGCGCCAAGGTAGAAAGCAGATGCAAACACTTCACTGTTCACCTGGAACTATTATATGTAGGTTGTAATCATCGGTTTCACTTACCTCTTGTAATGTACGTAGCACCTGATGGGTTGTCATCTGTTAAACAACTTGTGATAATTTTAAATCTATATGATTTTTGGGTATGTTTATCTGCTCAGTGTTCAGTTTTTTCACTGATCAAGAATTTGTGTGTCTATTATCAAAATTATCACAAGGGTCTGAACAATAATTGTAAGGTTTTCAAGTACAATATCATCCCAAAAAATATGTTTTACACCCCAATCTTGACAGAGAAAAGAGCTGTGCAAGTTGAGAAGGTTATAAATAGATGCTAATGAGACACATCCTTTCCTGTAAACTAGAGCTCCAAAGCTCAATTTTCATTAGACAATTGGTATCCAGTGTCTCTTTTTTTTTTTCTATCTATTAGAAAATGTAAGCATTTAAGATCTTAATGACCAAAATGCAAACAGAAAAATGTGGTCATGCTTCCTATAGAAATTGGCACCTCCCACAAACTTTTAGCCTTCGTTCCTGTTGCTTCTTAACTCCGGATTCAATACATTACCTACACGTAAAGCCTTGTGCTCCGATGAGCTCCACTAATCGAGGAAAGCAATAAATATGTCTACAAGAAAGAGAAAGTAACACATTTGATATTGGGAAGACAACTCTCCCATTTCTCAAAGCTTCAGCCAGCTGAAAACGAGGACATGGACCAACATAATCTAAACTTTCTAAAACCAACTCCCATTCTATTCGAACCGTGCATACATAATCATCTAAAATTATCAAATTACCAACAGGGTTAGATTGAGTGGTAAGGCACCTCTTTTCATTTAAAAAATTTGAATGCAAAAAAATTACGACACAAATTAATCAGATATTAATAATCTCAAATATTATGAAGTAGTCCAAAAAAAATATTTAAATTTATTAAATTAGGACTAATCCTAGAACAAGATAGAGATGTAAACTCTATCAACATTGGTTAATGGTACTAGCTTGAACTCTTGTAAGAACAAATCAGAACAAAATACTGTACACATTTTTTAAATGAATTCGATATAAGTGCTTCCTAATTAATTAGAGAACATCATGCTACCAACATTTTCATCTATAGAATATTAAATTTACGATGAATATTAGATTTTCTCTTTTCTAATTTTTTTCTTTTCTAAATTTATCCACTACAAATTAAGCATCATACGATTTAAGATGTAGGTAGCATGGTGCTCCCTACTTAACTAGGAAGTATCTCCATTATTTTTTTTTTTGGTTCAATATAAGTGCTCCCTAATTAAGTAGAAAGCATTATATTACCTATATTTTCAACATAGGATATTAAATTTATGATGAATATTAGATTTTCTCTCTCTTAGTTTTTTTTTTCTCTTTTCTAAATTTATCCACTATAGATTAAATATCATACAATTGAAAATATAGATAACATGGTGCTCCCTACTTAATTAAGCATCAAAGACTTAATCAAACTGTGTTGTATATAGATTCGAATTTTAAGGACAAAAAAAAGGGTCATAAATGCAACTGATTCCTCATATTTAAGATCAGTACTCATTCAATGATCTGTTTCTACAGCTATCTACATAGGCAACGGGAAAATTAACTTGCTTGTTAACCTCATTGATTGGAAACTGACAGGAAATTGATGCTACAACCAGTGGATGAAAGCATAAATAGTACCCCTGGAAGACATGAGAGCTTCAGCTGGCAGAAGTAAAAAAAAAGTTAGCCATGGCGGCCAAGTACATGCTGTTCACAGTGCTGCTGCTCCTTATCGCACTCTCGCCGGTCAGCCATTCTGCAACGACTGTAGAACCCGACGACAAGGAATGCGCCGAGCAGTTCCAGGACCTGGCCGCATGCATCCCCTACGTGAGCGGCAACGCGAGGAAGCCGACGCCGGAGTGCTGCGCCGACGCGGAGAAGGTGCGCGCCGGCGACCCCAAGTGCCTGTGCGTGCTCATCCTCGACAGCGCCAGCACGAACGCCTCCATTCGCCTTCCCGTAGCTATCAACACCACCTTGGCCCTCCGGATGCCTGCTGCCTGCAACAGCGACGCCAAGGTCTCCGACTGCCCCAGTACGTATCGGTGAATTCTGTACGATGATTAATCAAAGTTTAGCCTGCTGCAGACTGATCGATGTAATTGCATGCTGTGTGCAGGAATTCTGAATCTGCCTGCAGACTCGCCTGACGCGAAGGTTTTTGAGGACGCAGCTGCCACAGTGAACCCTTCGTCGGCTTCTACTTCGTCACCTGGTTCCACTGCGAGTTCAAGAGCTGGAGCAAGTGGCAATGGAGGACGAGTGGAGCATCTCGTCGCTGGGCTGCTGCTCTCAATTGCAGTGTTCTCTATCTGAGAAGCTTAAAATTTGGATGCGTTCATGCTTAATTTAATCGCCCATGTTTGTCCTGCGACTGCTGTGTTTGTCCAATCTACTAAGATTCTGATTGTTTAAATGATATGCTGCATTGATCTTATAAGATTGTCCGAATCTTGTACCTTATTAGTTGCATAAGTAGTTAAGTACAGCAGCACATAATGAAAACTAGCATGGTTGAGGCACATGATTAGTAGATTTGTGCTCCGGATTAAGAGACCGAAAATTAGTAGCTTCGAGTTCGAGCTTCGGAGTTCTTGAATTTGTTAGAGCATAATCGATTTATCAAGCATGTGTCATGGGTCATCTCTATGGCCCACTGAAACATCGACGCTCTGCAGTCCTACAGCGTCGTGCCACGCTCAGGCCATGCGTTAGTGCACAATTTCGCACGCCTGACCGTGCGTCACCGTTCTCATGGGTCACGCCCATTTTTATCAAGGGTCATTTTCTCCCAAGTCATCTTTAATGCTTTCTTTGAATTTTTCATATATTTAGTCCTATGTTTCAATGTTTTAGTTGCATAAGTACAACAACACAGAATGAAAACTAAGATGGTTGACGCAGATGATTAGTAGATTTGTGCCTCGAGTTGAGAGATCGAAATTAGTAGCTTCGAGTTCGAGCCTCAGAATTTTTAATTTGTCAGAGTATAATCTATTTATCGCGCGCACCTGAAGCACCGAATTAGTCTGGACTCCGATGAATTTTGAAAAAAAAACATAACATAGGAATGGAATAACCAAACAAGACGCTAATTAAAATCGTAATTTTTTTTATTATTCTGGATATGCAAGAATAAGTATAAGTAAGAAAATTATGTTTGATAGTAATGTGTTCCGAATTGAGAGATCGAGAACTAATAGCCCCGAGTTCGAGCCTAGAGTCGTCAGCCGATAAAAAATAAAAGTATATGTAAGAATTTTTCAGTAGTATTGTTGTCCTCTGTGCTCACAGGAGAGTCATGAGTACTAATTTATTCCAGATCAAATAGGAGACTCCGAGGTCTGCAAATGGCCTTCAATGGCACTGCTTTCTTCATGGTAAAACCGGACCCTTCCCTCACGTCCACCTCTTCCTTCCCTTCGTTCTCCCACTCGAAGCACTGGATCAAGCTCCCAATAGTTATCTCCATCACATGCATGGCCATGTTCTCCCCGGGGCACCTCCTCCTCCCGGACCCGAACGGGAAATACTTGAACCCGTCCACGGACGCGCCGGCGAACCTCTCCGGCTTGAACGCCAAGGGGTCCTCCCAAACGCTCGGGTCTCTCTGTATCGCCCACACGTTCACCATTAGCATCGTGCCGGCAGGTACCGTGAAGCCGTTCAAGGTGCACTCCTGGATGGACTCGTGCGGCAGGAGGAGCGGCACGACGGAGTACAGCCTTAGCGTCTCAAGGATGACGCCGCGGAGGTAGGGGAGGCGGGGCATGTCGGACTCCTCCACCATTCGCCGGACTCCGACCACCGCGTCGATCTCGGCTCTCGCCTTCTTGAGCACCGCCGGATGCTTGAGCAGCAGCGACATGATCCACTCCATGGACGACGCTGAAGTGTCTGTCCCCGCCACCAGAAATTGCTGTGCAGTGCGCGTGGTTGTCAGAGTTCATGATCACAAGTTTGAGCGATTTCGAAGCAGTTCATGGCGTACGTACGTACCGTGATGAATCCTTTGACGATGTCGTCTGTGTAGTACTGCGGCTCTTCTTCTTGCAAATCCAGCAAAACGTCCACCATCGTCTCCCTCCTCCTCTGTTGTTCTTGACCTCCGGCGGCGGCTGCTCTCCTCGCCGTCCGCCTCCGGCGGAACTCGTCGACGATGTCTTGCATGAAGCTGTTCCGCTTTGCTTGCACGCGCTCGTACCTTTGTTTCATCCCCTGCGCGTCCAACCAATCCAAGACCGGGAAGAAATCCCCCAAGTTCGTCGTCGACGTCGCCTCGCTCGTCTCGTTGACAAGATCCCGAAACCTCTTCGCCTCGTCCTCCCCCTCCGCCGCCGGGTCGTCGCCGTCGTAGTACCGCTTCCCTGCTACCGACCGCATCACCACGTTTATCGACACAGCGTACAGCTCATCCCTCAGCTTCACCGGGCCCGGCGAGAGCCTGCGCAGTCGCCGGACCAGCAAGCGGGCCTCGTCGGCGCGGACGGACGAGAAGATCGCGACCCGAGCGGAGGAGAGCATGTGGACGGCAGCCACGCGGCGGAGGTTGCGCCAGTGCGCGCCGTAGGGAGCCAAGGCGAGGGAGGTGTTGCCGTAGCCCAGTATGCGGCCGAGGAGGAGGAGCGGGCGGGAGGCGAACGACACGTCGTTGGTGGAGAGGCACGTCGTTTCGGCGCCCGGGCGACTGAGACAAGTCTGTACAGGAGGAGGAGGAGAAGAAGAGAAGTGAAGACTATGGCCATGTTTTCCATTGATGAGTAGTGGCACTCTTTGTGGATACAGGTCACTCTACTAATTATATATTTATAGTACTCCCCGAGTTCGAGCATCGAACTTTATGATTTTATTAGGATTTATTTTCGTCGCGTTCGTTTGAATACTGAATTAATCAAATGCTAATAAAGTTTTACCATTTATAGTCTTGAATACTAGTGGATTTAGTTCTACCATTTTATTAGTCGGATGCTAATAGACTCCAAAAAAATTATGAAGACTATGATCATGTTTTCCGTTGATGAGTAGTGGCATTGTTTGTGGACAGGTCACTCTACTAATTATATATTTATAGTACTCCTAACTTTAATCATCGGAATTTATAATTTGATCAGGATTTATTTTTGTCGCGTTCGTTTGAATATTAGTAGAGTTCTACCGATAGACCTCAAAAAAATTATATATTTATAGCTTGAGGTGGTATAAATAATTGGTTCCATTGGCTTTTTATGATTAAATTTCAAGATGATGAAATTTTTATCATTAAATCATCTTTATATTTTTTATCTCAAAATCAAATTAATCAAAATTTTGAAAAAAATATGAGTTAAAAAACTATAAATGAATAGAGGTGAAGTTTTGAAAATTATGACGGCAATTTCATAAAAAAAATATGCCCGAATAAATATTTATGCACGTGCCAAATAAATAGCTAGCCATTTTGTTCAAGTTATGTTACATAAGAAAAATGAACTTACTATTCAAAGCATTAATTATCTGATTTTATAAAATTTGAAAACAAGATTTGTGAAGTGATCCTAATAGAATCGAATGAAAATTTATGTGGTTATTTATGCACGAAAAAAATATGATGACAATTTTAAAAACAAGTTTTGAAAATTATGATGACAATTCCATAAAAAAATATGCCCGAATAAATATATATGCACGTGCCAAATAAATAGTTAGCCATTTTGCTCAAGTTATGTTACATAAAAAATGAACTTACTATTCAAAGCATTAATTATCTGATTTTATAAAATTTAAAAACAAGATTTGTGAATTGATCCTAATAGAATCGAACGAAAAAATTATGTGGTTATCTTATGGCTCGAGTCATACAAGATTAATTTCACTTATTGTCAACATATTTTGTCAAATATGTAGACGGAGATTAGCAAGTCTACAAGCCTACAATAGAAGTAGACAATTGCAAAATAAGATAATTTTCTCCTGCAAAAAACAAAGACTATGTCATCTTGAGCATATACAACGTAATATATTTTTCTTTTTTCTGACTTCAACTAAAATATGGGGATTGTGACTTATATAGTTATATATACTCAATAAAAATTCTTATTTTGATCATATTTGTCCATTTGATTGTATCTTTTGTAAGAACTTAATCATTAGAAAAAAAAATCAGTTCAATTATCATTTTTATATTTATATATTAAATTACTATTAACATATAAAATCTCGTAGAAATCAAAGTTAATATATTCATTAAGCGGTGGACAACACATCTTATCCAAAATATTAAGATTCTTGTTTTAAAAGTAGTTGTAGCATTCATTATAACATGCTTTAGTCAATGTCATCGACTAGAAAAGTTTGCACATTATTATCCACTCAATTATATTGCTGTCTTTTTCAATGACAACTTGTGCCTAGTATAATATTAGCCTTTATTCTCCTGACTAATTCAGTTAAAAAAAATTAAAGTTTTAAAAAATCAGATTTTAATGGAGGTATATCTTATTAAAAAAAGAAAAAAACTTAAAATTTAAATAGAATATATAGTGTATTTTATTATTGAATCATTAAATTTATGATGAATGACTAAAAATATTTTATTTAAAATTAATATTTTTTAGTTATTTTTATCAATCACATATTTCAAATTCGATAATATGAATCCTACTTAAATAGAATAATGCACCTTAAATTTAATTTCTTTTATTATAACTTCTTTTTCCTTTGAATTGTGATGTTATCAATATTTTTTATTTCTTTTTTTTTTCAACATATACTTGTTCGGTCGTCTATTGTGTCATTATCTATCCGGAGATATCTCATAAAATTCTGATGTTTCTTGTCCAACAAAAGTGGTGAACAGATGACACCGGAAATATGGCATGTGTAAAGCAAGCTGTTTTGACCCCGTGAATGTGGCCTGGTCATATTTTTTTTTAGGTACCCCTGCGGAGCCTCCGGTATTCGGGGCTATTAGCATCCGACTAATCAGGAGCGAGGACGAAGAGCAAAAATTGTATTCCTCTGGCCAAATTGACGACTCCAGGGCTCGAACTCGGAGCTACTAACTCTCGGTCTCTCAACCCGGGACACACCCCTGCTAACCATGTGTGCCACCCAACTTGGTTGTGGCCTGGTCATATCTAACCATTTTGTTCCGGAGTTAGATCCAAAAAATATAAAAGAGACCAAATCCATCGAAATGCAGGAACAGAAGAATTCCTTGCTGCAACATTCCCTCATCCCTTACGTAGTATTAGAGTAAGACCCTCAAACCACTTTGTCTATATAGTTCTAAGAGAGAAGGCATTGACATTGAGATTTAACAAGTTAAATTCTTATGTCTGAATATTACTGAATTATTATAGTGATTTAAAGTTTAGACATTTTAGATGGATATGAGACATTTTTTTATGTTTCATTAAGAAAAGCTAGAAGAGAAGAGAGAGTATTATAATAATAAAGGCAAGACATATTCTAAACAGTCATGTAAGGACGTGTTTGATAAGTAATTTAAAATTATTTATAAATTAATTTTAAAATTTTTCGTATTTGATAAATAAAAATTTATACTTATAAGTTGTTAGAGTAGCGACTTTAAGTTGAAAAAAAATAAATAAGATCTTCACTATTTATTTTTAAAATTGTTGACTTATTTTTTAATCAATTATATTTTTTATCTATTTTTTTAATATTATTATCATATGATTGTAATGGCATCTTAGTCAATATTATTTTAACAACTGTTTTTTATTATTATCAATATTTTTATTCAAACATATAAATACTTTTTATTTTAAAATAAATTTCAGCACTTAAAAAAATTATCAGTATTAGTGCTTATCAAATTTTTTTATTGATTAAGTTAAACAAACCATAAATAAGTTATCTATCAAAAAACTACGCTAAAGTTTTAATTGTTTGTTATGCCAACATATTGTAATCAATAACATCACCAAATTTAAAAAAGAACTAAAATAAATTAGTTTACTATTTATTTATAGACCAAGCAAAACAGCAAGGACTGTGTGCTATATAACGTTATATTTTTTTGTGAGTACATGAGCTCATTATCTAATTGAAGACTATTATCATCCATATAAAAATAAGAATATTGATTGATTCAGCGGAGAAGTGAAGCAAACTTTACAGTTTCAAGTTTCTGCGCATAAAAATAAAATTATTTGAGTATTATATTTGTTATAATTGAATGGGTGACCCAAAATGATATCACACTTGTGGAAACTGAGCTCAAATGAAATGATAAACCAATCCAAGACGATTTCAGATCACAGACAGAGAGAGAGAGAGAGAGCATTTGTGCTGTTCAAAGATTAGCAGTAGTAGCTGCACATATACACGAGTTACGGAAAAAAGACTATTTTTCTGTACCCCACCTCATGGTGCAGTACCAACATAAATGAATAAAAGGTTATATCTACAGTGCTCCATTTGCAGTGTTGGACTTTGAAGTCCAACTCCTTACTCTTTTCTTTATTTCCTTTATCTGTATTGAAATCTAATAATCTTGTTTAATTTGTATCAACTCGAGTTAAAAAAAGAAAAGTGATCAATCTTAAGCTACCTGCTCCACAAGCTGCTTCCTACAAAACAAAACATAAGTGAAATATGAGAGGGGGGAAAAGATAATATGTATTACAGTGTAAATCCGGAGAACAATGTACAAAAGATGGCACACTTTGGGGAGTTTGTTCAAGTCCATGTACATTATCCAACGAACATGCAGCCGTACGTACCAGGCCGAAGGGTCAAAATGCACAGATTTGTAATCCTCCCTTTGGTAATGGTTCAAGGCGTTGCCCATGCAAACCTTTAGTTCTCTTTATCCAACTGCACATAATCTCGTGGCTGAAAGCTATACTGTATAGTGCATACAACACATAAATCTAAAGATCCCTGAGGAGCCATCAACTGAAAAGGAAAATGGCCGAAAAAGGGATCTTTCCAATACATATATACATTCCTGAACGGTTGCGAAAGGCTCGGAAGATTTTGCTCGACGCCCTTTAATGATTGTAAAAGGCATCTATTGCATTTCTTTACATCATTGTGCCTTGTCTATGTTGCACCATTCCCTACCCGACTGTCATTATGATGACGCCCGGAAGTAGTTGTGCTTAAAGAAGCTGCATTGTTTCCGACCTCAGCCTTACAAAGAGGGCACAAGGCATTTATCTTCAACCACTTATCCACGCAATCCATGTGAAAAAAGTGTGCACATGGAAGTTCACGGAGCTCATCATCATCCACATACTTTGCCAAGCAGATGCAACAAACCTACAACAGAGATTGATATCATGATCATGATTACACAGAGAAACCAAACATCGAACATGCAAACGAACCAACATGTTTTGACTGTAATCTTTGCCATCAAAATTGGATGACTGGCGAACAATATAAAGAACTCACAGCATCTTCTGCAGAAATAATTCGCTCCTTATCAGTGCCAGGAGCAAATATACCACCATCACTTTGGTTTTCTGAGTCGATTTCAGTGTGCTCTTTATTCTGTCGGTTTTTTATTTTGAACTTGTAAGTTGGGAGTGAATTAATTGATTCCGAGGTAGCACCTCGATTTTGTGTCATATCCTCTCTAAAGCCCATGATAGAGATAATACAAGGCAAACAACAGCATATTAGCGCACAGAGAATGAATGGCATGGCATACCCGATGCAGCTAAATGTCAGGAACACTATACACAACCTGAGTAAATAAGGTAACGTTAGATGTTATGAAAAGCATGAAAAAAAGACAAGAAAAAACGTAAGAATGCATACTTGTACAAGTTAGGGGCATCGGAAGAAGAAGAATGGCCTCCAAAAATCCAAACATTTCCAACTACGAACCACACAGCAAAGAAGCAGTCTAGAGCCATCTTGAAATGGTCAACTAGGTTACTGATCCTGCAAAAAAAATGCACACAACTATGTAACCAATAACACAAGTAGGTTCTCAAGGGAAATTTAAAATGTTGAAATAAAAATTAACATATATATGAGCATTCTGTGCCAATAATCTGATTAAAGACATCGAGTTTCAGGCATCACATGAAATAATTTAACTGCCCCATAAGTTGTGTTTTCCTGTCTTAATGTCCTTGCTATTCAGGTTAAAAACAGAAAGTAGCAAGTACTAGTATATACTATTTTGCAACTTTACACATTTCTCCTTTCTGTGCCCCTTACACTACCTTAGATCCAATTACTAGTCAAAGCTGTGTAGACCTTCTATTAAATATCTTCTGAAAGCGGCATAAAAAAATGCTATCAAGTTCAGGTGATGGCTTCTTTAGATGCTTATTTTTCATTTTAATCCATAATAAACAGTCAGACAACCTTTTTTCATAAAAAAAATGACTACGCTACTTTATTTATCATATAACTACATTGTATTACTGTTTAATAACTATTATTCCTAGTTAATGGCATTAACTACACCATCATTAGCAGGAGTTAATTACCCGAAATGGGAAAAGAACTAATGGAGATGTATGACTGTTAAGTGTTTATGCACAAGTAGCACATGTTTCATAGCTAACCAAATATGAAGATGACACTTTGATGTTAAATTCATCAAGATATACATGCATTTTAAAGCATATCATAAAGATCCTAGGTACTGCTTCCAGCATTTCTAAGCACCAATATGCTTAACTTGGTCTATTCAATTTTTTAAAGACCATTACAACTTCATGAAAAACCCTCATATGGTTTATGTGTGCTATTATCATATCAACCTTAACCTTCATATTTAACATTGGGAAGGTTATAGTCCCAATGGTTACAAAATTGGAAAATGGTACAAACAAACATCTGATCAGCCATGTAGTTCTATAAACATTTCTCATTCAAGATTGTCCTTTTAAACTCTAGTGATTTTGCTGACTATCATAAACACATGGATAATCTTGAAAATTTCTCAGCAAACATACAAACAAAGGTACCACAAATTCTGTTTCTTACACAAGTATAATAGAAGAAAATTAGCAAATAATAACAACTGTAATCAATGAGAATAGAAGTTCATTTAGACAAAGTAAATAAACATGGGAGTTATACGAAACCAATGTATGCAATGTTTCATAAAGGAAAAATAGCCTGAAACAAGAGAAAGAGATATTGCAGCTAATCTCTATCTGGCACCGTAGAAAGTTCCCACAATATCTTGTGAACAATACATGTCCAAAACTCACAAGCAAATAAAGCCTGAAAGAGTAAACATTGCCCAAAAAAGAGATTGGTATCGCAAATATGATATCAGGCAATATGGTTCAAGATAATTTTATAAGGAAAACTTTCAGATAAATGTATCCACGCAACGAATAAGAACAAGCAAAAAAGTATAACTGAGTTAACATAAGAAAATTCACAAACTGTACATATTTTCATGTGAATTCGCTATAGATATATAGACCACAATAAGTTAAAACTCCATAAAGAATACCAGTGAAACAAGAAAACACATAATGCACCTCAATATAAGTACCTCGAGTTAGTCGTAAGAAAATTTTCTCCCACTTGCGACACTGATACATTAACATGGACACCGTCTTGCTGTGTGGTCTGATTGACAGAAATAGCTGCATATGCGCTGGATTCAACTGGATTGTTCTGAGTAGTACTATTCAGTAGTTGTGAATCTTGCTCAGATACTTGATTATTGCGATGAATGTAACGCCAATAAAGATGTGGGAGAGTAGCTATGCAACCTACTGTATAGCCTATTATCCATTCAAATAATGGAGCTTGTGGGTGTTCATTTCTTGATACAGAGAGCACAATGATAGCTGCTACAATTTGCGCAATGTTGACGACAAGCTCAACAGAAATCCATAAACCAGAATTCAAAGGGCTTCTACTACGACGACCATAATTATCACCTCTCGTTGTCAAAGAATTGTTCCTGGAGTTGGAAGCAGTTGGTGACACTGCAGATGCATGAATATTAGGTGCTGACACACTAGCAGAAGTGGTATTGTCATAACCAGTTTCTTCTGACTCACTCAGGCTACCTCCTTGGGAACCAGATGTAGATGCAATACTGGCACGTGGAATATTAATTATGTGTTCGTTCCCATTTATGCCAGCATTGCGATCCATCAGTAGAGGATGTCTGTCTGTCTGAGCGTCACTGTTTAGTTCCTGAGAGGGAACAGCCATCAACATCCACCAATTGGAGGTTGAAGAGTAAGTGGCATAGAAAAGCAGAAGTATATCACTTCCTTAAGCGTCTTCTCTAGATGCAGCTATAATTTTGCATAGGCAAAATTTAGTATAGACCCCAGGCTACTATGGACAGTAATACTGAGCTCTGTAAATGAAGAAATTGATGTCCTTGGTAACATCAAAATTCCACTTGGAAACAAGCCCAAGTATTATCAATCAAACCTGAAACTGCACTAGGCATTTCTTATGAACAACGGATACATGAGATAGATTCACCTGCAATTTAGATGCACACATTAACATCATAATTTAGATGCATTCACAACAAAATATCTAAACAATGAACAATGGAAAAGGTACAAGACAATATTTTCTTGTCGTTGATTATAAAAAATTAAAACTTGAAAAGTATAAAATAAATATTTATCATTTTCTATTCGTCGAGTAAAATCTTTCTGAAAGATATTTTCTCCTAAAAAGAACCTAAATAACCAGAAAAGTTCATCCATAAATTTTATCATACAGCAGTCAAATAACCTTGCAAGTAGTTGTGACCTTGGCAACATTTGAAGAAGCAATTGAGGGGCCTAAAATCTATAACATATTCCCCTAAAAAAAATTGCATAGCATTTTAAGAAGATCCAATTAAACAAAAAAAGCATACCAAGTGCATTTTTCTTGCAAAAAAAAGGAAATTTAATTTATGTTTGCAAAAAATAAATAGGAAAACAACGAAACAATTGTAATTACAAGGACTCTCCATCTTAACATCATCTCGAGTAGTGAAACCGTGTTGCGATAATTTACATCAAATTTATCTCGTAAAACTAGTTGAAAGCTCCGCATATGCATCTAATCCTATTAGATTGAAGGATTTGTCCCCTCGCAGACCGCGAGCAACCTTCGACGCAGATCTGAACGGAGGCGACAGATCTGAGCGGTCCGCCGATCGTCGGAAGGAGAGAGACTGCTAGAAATGGAGAGAGAGAGAGAGAGAGAGGGGACTGACCAACGGCGGTCGGCTTTGGAAGAGGGCGAGGGGTCAACGACGGCGCTGGATCGTCGGAAGAAGACGTGGTTGGTTCGACGGTCGGCGTCTGTTCGCCGCTGGAAATGAGGAGAGAGAAAACGTAGGGTTGAAATGAGGGGCTCGTCAATTTTGGTTCAGAGGTACGTTAATCTGGACCGCTGAAATAAAATGGACGACGTCGATAAAACAGGTCCAAATCTAAAATAATTAAAATAAGAAACATCAGGGGTGTTTGGTTGAAGGTGAAAAGAGGATAAAGAAAAAAAAAAGAGATTGATAATTTAATCTCATTTAATTCTATTAGTAAAGAAGAATATTTTTTCTGTTTATTTTTTTATTTTTTTTCAGGAATTTATTTTTAATTTCAAATTAAGATAAGAAAAAGAAAAAAGAAATATTTAAAATATATTTTTTTAATTTTTATCATATGCAACTAAATATATAAACCAGGGCATAATCGACTAGCAGGGGAGGGGTTGGGTGAGGTTACGTGAGAAAGAGATTAATAATCTCGAATTTTATCAGTGAAATTATCTTAATCAAAATTTATTTTTATTATATTTATTCGAACATCAAATTAGTTAGATGTCAATAATTTTAAAAATAAATAAATTTTAATAAAAAAATCTATTTTTTCAATCTACTTTGAGATCATAATTAATATCTGATTAATTTAAAATTAAATAAAAAGAAGAACAATATTCTTCTTAATCTTTTAAAAAATAAACTCGAAGCTATTAGTTTAATACATAACGAATTGACTTTTGTGAACGTTGGAATATAAATAAGTAATATCAAAATTATATATTTTACTTTTAAATATTTTATGGGTTGATAAATTAATATTTTAAGAATATACATTAAAATATGGAATGAAGAAATGAAACTATAATTATTTTTAGAAAAAGGAAACATTATTTTGATTTTTTTTATTAATGACATGTTAGTCATTTTTTTATTGAAATAGATTAATTTGATTCACCACATCTTAGAAATATATATAATTTAACTTTTCATTTAATATTGAAATATCTATAAATAATTTAATTACTAAATTAATGATTAATTTGATAAGGGTTTGATTTTACTTTACATTATAGAAATGCTCCTTAGAGATGGTGTTTGACAACTTACATTTGTGATTTTTTTTAAAATTTAGAAGTGTCCTCCCTCGTAACTATCCTTCATTACATCACTCAATTTGAATTTCAAAAGCATAAACCATTTAAGTTTAGCGAAATCAAAATTTAAATCACTCAATTTTAATTTTTAGTATTTAGATCACTTTAGTCCTTTGATGTTTAGTTTCTTAAACCATTTTAACGTGTCATGTTACATTTTTTATAAAAATATTTAAATTTTATTTTATTATTAAATATCAAATATTAAATTTATAAAGTATATCTTCGTAAACTATTTTTAAGAAGATGATATATGAAATAAATTATATTGTTTTCTTAGACGATGATACGGCATTTGTCCCAGAAATCGTGATTTTATAATTTCACATAACAAAGATTGAATTCTTAATTTTATATATCGAAATCTAATGATTATAAAAGTTGAGTAATTTAAAAACGACTTTATAAAAAGAGTGATTTGCATATTAAAAATAAAAAGTTCAGTGATCTGCACAATTATTTGGTAAAATTTTAACGTTAATTACTCTCTGTTTGTTTTGATAGTTAAATAATTCTTATTGTTGTTTATATTGAATGATTTTATAAATCATCTTCAGCATATAGTGATAACTAAATTCAACTTAATTGTCAAAATTATACTTAAATGAGTTTGGTTTGAGATAAATGACAATTAGGAATGTAAGAAAAATGTATGTGAAAATTTCGAGATGAATTGTACTTACCGTAGTTAAATTTTATTATTTGGATTTTGTTTGAAATATTATGTGAGTAGGTAATTAATATACACTATCATTTATTGTTAAAAGACATTAAATCATAGTGTGATAATATATGTATATAAATTTATTCATTCGATTCAATTTATTAAAATTATTTTTAGTATTTTGTATTATATTCTATGTTATACGTTTTTAGTCCCACACGAGAAAAATAAAAGAGACGCTTCGAACCTATTTTGTATAAAATAGGGAGCAGGCCTACAGGCCAAATCATACCTTTCTCGGCCTTTTGGCTAAGATCAAGTGTAGTATCTGTTCTTATCAGTTTAATATCTGATACGTGGGCCATCGGCCTACTATGATATTAAATTAATTTCTCTCGGAGGAGGGCCCAATAAGGTAGCTTGCTACCTGAGCCCTCTCGCGTCGCCCATGCGTTGCACTGCTGCTTGGGCCCAGGCGCACTCCTACCAAATTAATTTTTAAATGTTACTTATGTTTCTTTTATGTTATTTGATATAAATTATTATGGCTGTAATTATTTCATTTCTAAATTTCTAATGTTCGTATTTTAGCGTGAACTTAAAGTATTAATAGCAGATAGCAAAAGATTAAAATAATAAAATATATATTATATTGTATTTTTATATTAATTATAAATAATTATTTATCGAAATAATTAATTAACATAATTCAAAGGATTTAATGTTAGGGTATACTCTGCACATTCATGTGTTAGTTACTTTTTATTGTTTGGGTTTATGAGGTAAAACTATCATCATATTTATAGATATGTTAATATTCAATCTTAAATAACACATCTAATGGCCCATAAAAAATGGGCACGGTACACCCAAATAGATAGAGTGTACCAACATTAAATCATAATTCAAAATTATTGAGTTAAATAATTTTATATATTCATCGCTTAGTTATATAAATTAACATGCTTCAAATAATATATAGTTTTAACATAACATCAACTGGTAAATAATTTGCTCTTATGGTAACTAACTGATACTCCAAAGACTAGTTAATTAATATTTCCAAATATTCTATTAATTAGTAAATGTTACTTTTTATTTCTTTGTCTTCTTTAAAAAAAATTACGGTTTTATTTATTGTCATTTCTAAATCTTTTAGGAGGCGTTTACTGCATTACCTCTTAACATTACCTGATAATCTACATTAACTGATAGAAAAATTACCACCTATTAAATTACCAATAATGTGCATTACCCCGTTTATTATATATAAGTAATCCAAGTGGTAATTCAGATTATCATATTTACTTATATAAATGATTACTAAATAATATACATCATTTTACCAAAATACCCTTCATAAATATAATTAAGTTAACAAATTTATATTATTGAATTAAAATTTATCAAGCTAAATTATGAATTCACAAATTAATGAATTTAAGTAATTAATACCCTTCAAATTAAAATAATAATAAAATAATCTTTATAATTAATAATAATAATTTATAAAAAAAATTAGACTAATTAATAATATTTATAAATTAACAATTAGTGCTATATTTTAATTCATAATATGATCATAATAATATAATATTATTTAAATAATATTTATTATGGTCATTAATATAATAATAATAGATTGTTATTATTATTTGTGTTATTGTTATTATTATATGATAATTTATTATTGTGTTATGTTTTATTTATGAAAGATTTAAAAGGGCAAAGAGGTCAATTAATATAAATAAGATTGCCACTTGGGTGGTAATCTGGATAGACACCCTCCTCATAGGTAATATGGATTACCACTTCATAGGCAATCTGCATTGCTAGACAATCCAGATTGCCTACGAATTAAAATAAATAAACAGGGTAATGTGGTGGGCCCAAGTAAGTTTAACTTCAGATTACCAGTAATATACAAAGATTACTGTGAGGAAAACGCCCCCTTATGTACTTATTTTAACGTCAACTTAAAGTAACAATACTAGATGATAAAAGAAAAAAATAAAACAATAAATTTATATTCAATGGTATTTTATATTAATTATCGATAATTATTTTTTTACATAACTAATTAACATAATTATAATTATTCAGTTAAATAATTTTAAATAATTATTTCTTGGATATATAAATTTAAATGTTTCTAATAACATATAACTTTAACAAGACATCAACTATCAAATAATTTGCTCTTATGGCTACTAACTGATACTCCAAAGACTAGTTAATTAATATTTCCAACTATTATATTTTTAATCATATATTTTTACCCAATATTCCTTATACTATAATATATATAGTTGATTAATACTCAAATTCGTTAATATCTAAGTATTTATAATATGAAAAAAATGAAGGTGCTCCTAGTATACTTTATTATCACTTATATATAACGTGAGCACAAAAATTAATAAATTTTAAATTATTGATTATATATTTATTAAGATAAAAAATAATTTAAAAGAGAAAATTTGGGAAAATGGGAACACCGATCATTGATAGTAAATCTTTGTTTTCGAAAAAAAAATGATTTCACATAATCGAAGTAGTTTTAAGATTTGGGAAATTTTTTTTAAAATGTAAAACTTGTACATTAAGATTTGAAAAGGATAGTAAAAATATACATAATTATAGAATATCATATATTAAAATAAACTTCAAGGAATCAAATACTTCAATATATATATATATNTATGAGAAAGCAAATATCAGCATAGAGGCACATGAGAAACTTGTTGCCCATTTTTTAAAAGGAACAAGCTGCACCTTTTTCTTTAAAAGAAATCTTGACTAGAAAAAGTATAAAAAAATATTAACATATTTTAATGAACAATTATACATTATATTAATTGGATGAATATGACTCGTGTTTAAAAAAAATACGAGCAGCGTCCTCACTCACTTTGACATTGTATGAGAAAAATGACCGACGTCGAGGTTGACAGAGCCTTCGCCTGTCGAACACATATCGTGTTTGAAAAAGATAAATTCCGTGTTTGAAAATAAAGTTACAACTATAGTTAAATATAATTTCCATACATAAAATATTTCGAGAGATACAAATTATAGCCTATATTAATTATCCTTCTATTACATAATAAAAATTTTAACTATGATTATAATTACGTATCTTTTTTTAAGAACATTAATTTTTATTCATCCTTCGTTCTACATTGTCTTCTCCTTTCTCTACATATTTTTTGACCCTCGTCTAATCTTGCTAATGCACGAAGGCTAGGGAGAGAGAAAAATGAAGTTTACCTTAGTTCCTAGAGAGATGAAGAGGAAAGAGAAGGACTTCTTGACGGCTAGTAAGAAAGTAATGAGGGTGAAAACAATTATTTCGTTGTTAAGAAATTATAAAAAGATATATTAGAACTTTATTATCTTAAAAATATGCGTAACTTTAATTTAATGGTGATTAAAAATTTAACACGTACGCACAATACGATCCTCGTCCTTTTCAGATATGGTATATCTTATGCTTTTTAATTTATTTTGTCTTCTTAACATGATCCATGTTACTTTTGGACATGAATTATTTTTTGCTTTAAATTAATGTAGAAAAAGATTTGGACGCAATAGGACCGTGTTTAAATTAGGCATAATCCATGTTGGGTTACGATTGAGTTTTGAGGTTTATAATTTACACTTTGACTCAAAAGTAAAAAGAGTGCTACACAATTATATAACCCAAAAGGATAAAATGTTTTATCAGAAAAGGTAAAATTATTGTATAAAAACGTATAATACTATGTGAGGTGTCGTTGGATGGTGGATTTTACAATATAGACGTCAAAACTACATTCTCGTAGTTAAACAAAAAATTATAGTAGGTGAGTTCACTGAATTATCTAAAGAATAAAATAATATTTTTTAAAAAATATTTTATGAATTTCTGATCTAAGTTGGTAAGTTTTAATTTAATAATATAAAATATACAACTTAATAATATTTTTGAAGGATATTTTGTTAAAAAAATATATACCTAATACTTTTTTATAAATAAATATAAATTACCGATTAAATTATTTTGTATATTATAAATATGATAATATACATTATTAATAATTTAATATGTGGTCAATTTTCTGTTAAGTAATGTATAAGGTTGAGAGATAATCCCGTTGTTAAATTCACCAAAAGATTACTGAACACTCCTTCGGAGAGGATGTTCCCTTCCTCCCAAAAAAAATTATACTAATATTGCATACTTTCTATAACCTATTATTATTCTTATTAAGTAATTTACTGGGTTTTCTTTGTATCTTTTTATAATTTAGGTGATGTAGTTAAAATCTGCTGCAGGGCCTCGACACGGCAGGCAAACTGACGTCAATCACATTTTTTTTTCTTCCTAATATTAATCTGCAATGAAAAAAAAATACTAGAAACTGATAACATCGGGGTAAATACTTGTTCGTGAGAAACAATTAATTAATACTACAAACAATTTTGATGATGTTAATTGAATTGTATCCAAATAAAAATAGTTTGCTCACGGTGAGTTGGGAGTTTGCAATTGCATTTTTAGTCCCACACGAGGAAAAAAAGGAGACGCTTCGAACCCGCAGGGTACAAAAGAAGGAGCAGGCCAACGGACCAAATCATACCTTTCTCGGCCTTTTGGCTAAGATCAAGTGTAGTATCTGTTCTTATCAGTTTAATATCTGATACGTGGGCCATCGGCCTACTATGATATTAAATTAATTTCTTTTGGAGGAGGGCCCATTAAGGTAAATTTTAAAATTTTATTCTTTTTGAAAATTAAAATCTGATTAGTTTTTAGATTCCGGCTTGAGAATTATTTTTTATTAAAATTAATTTATTAATTTTTGGTTAAAAAATTTAATGATGGTATACTTGAGTATCTCATATATCTTGTCTTATCTCATATATCTTGTCTAATAAGTTGTTAGATAAGATACATACTGAAATTTACGATTAAAAAATAAATAAAAAATAATAATCTTAAATAAGATATATCTAATGATTTATTAAACAGATTACATGATGTGTTTGGGTACATCATCATTAAATCTTTGGTTAAATGTTTTTAGACAATTGTTACTATGATTTATTAATAAAAAAATGAGATTGCTCTGGGAAAAGAAATTAAACTTTAATTTATTTGACATAATAAAAAATAATTTAATTAAGAAAGTCTGGGAAATTAGGAACACCGATCACTGACAGTAACACTTTGAGAAAAAAAATGAATTCCAAGAATTGAGGTAGTTTTAATTTGGAAAAAAGTATTGTGGATACAAGCAAAAATTTGAACATTGAGATCTGAAAGTGATATTAAAAATATCCATAATTACATGATATCAAATACTAAAATAAACTTCGACGGGTCAAATACTTTAATTTAAATATATATATGAGAAAGCAAATACCAACTTGAGGTAGACGAGAAACTTGTTGATTTCTTATAAAAAAGAATAACTAGCAACTTTTTTATGTAACAGAAGTCTTACGAAAATAAGTAATAAAAAACATTAACATATTTTAACGAACAATTCTACATGCATTGTCAAACATTTTCATAAGAACACAAAATTTAAAATCTCCTTTTTTTACTTTTTTTTAAAAATAGTATAGTAAATGTCTTTTGCCTAGTTAATGTGCTAATAGTTGTAATATAAAAACATAAAAAATAATAAATCTCATAGTCATCGACGTTTACAAAATTTCACCTTTCAAACTCTCGTTGAACAAGCAACGAGACCCTTACCATAGAATTTGACAAATTATTGGATCCATGTAATTATGTATACGATAATATATTTGTATGGTATTATTTTATTTTATTTTATTTTGTTGTGCAATTCGGGTATTATTAGGTGATCTCCACGCTGCTACTTCAAGTTCAACGTCCCTCTCGCAATTGTTGTTTGGGTGGTGGTGGTTTAACAACCCCTTGGTTACTTGTGTTGGCATGAAATGAAAGATGCAAGAAAACTTTGGAATTTTGCATTTGTTCACACAAAGACAATATCCTAATTATTGTACTTTGCATTCGATCGATCATACAAAACAAATGAGTCGGAGGTCATGTGCTGACTATGATTATAGTGTAGTGCACACATGAATCAATCCATTTTTTTCTCCTTTTTTTATTTTAAAATAAAATAAATATTTGGGGATCCTTCGGAGATAGCTTCATCCATGCTCAACAGAAAGCTATTCTGATGCGTACATCTGTCACCCTCCATCCCCCTTCACGTCTTTTATAATTATCGATATCAATAATTATACATGATCATCATGACCATAATGATCTCTTATCCTATAACAATCATCGACTTAATGATCATAATGATCACACATTATAACATCACAAACAAGGTTAGACCTACACATACCATATGCCAATTACTAGTATAAATATATACTAGTAATTACAATCAGTAAATCGAATAAATATTAATAAAGTATTATAATTGTCTAGTTAGTTCAGTAGTTAAATAGTTTTAATTAACATCTTAAAGTTTAGAATTTAAACTTTGACTCCTAATTTTTTTTATATTTTTTTATATTTTGATTATCCTAATTTTTTATTCTGAGTTTGTCTCTGCATATAAATATAAATTCAGACTCACGTGGGTGGCGAAAAAGAAAATTTAAGTTTTCAATTACTTTTGTTCCAATGATATGAAAAATGGACAAAGAAGAATAAATAAAAGTAGCAAACTTTTTAGAATGAAAAATAAAAGTTATCATCGAAGATAAAAAAAATATCTAAAAAATCTTAAAAATGGAATACACCAAACAAAGATATTCCATTGGCCCTCGTTGATGAATTGGATAATGCAGCTTTAATGGAAAAGATTCACCCGATAATAAACTATTTGGGATTTTAAAACATTGGGGGCCATGAGTACAATTTTTATAGAAAGAAAGATATTAATAATTTTAAGGGACAGGCATGTGGCGTCTGGTTCAACCAATGCGTTTCGTGTTAAGATTCCTAAGAATTCAATTCTGGTTCTAAAAAAGGTATTTTTCAGATATATAGAAATAATCATATTACTGTATTTAATTCAAAGTCTAATAGCCTAATATTATAATTAGATTTCATGATTTTACTCTCTTTGTTCAAGCCACTTATTACACTTTATTATAGTTTTATATCTTTTTTTTAATGTGAGAAGGCAACGTAAGGTCACATGGGGCCATGGATTGTGTGGTGGAATAAGTATATATTCTTAGTTCTCCAAAATGCAACTTTTTATCTCATTTTTTTATCTTTTTAAATTTATGTACTTAGAGAATGTAATAAAGTAGTTGATTATTTGATCAACTTTAGAAAAAAATATTGATAAAGTTTTTTGATGAAATAATCTTTCTTCGAATCTTGATTCTTCGAGAGCATTAAGTAATAGATAATCCTTCCTTTTAAAAAAGAAAGTTTCTCTAATCCATTTGTTGACCCCATTTTCTAAAGATATAGCTTTTAATAGCTGTCCCCTAACTATGCACATATGCACTACATGAGTCATATAGTTTAATTAGCATATTAAACCTTAAGATCAAGATTAAATAATAGAGTCAACATTATTAGTAACTTTTCTATACCAAGATTTACATAGAACAAACGGAAACTTGCAGCTCCCTAGAAAGTATTTGATTGATTCAATTCGTGAAAATGAGATGTATAGCTCCAACAAGAAATAATATCATCGGAATTCAATCTTATAATATTTTTTTCTGTAATTGTTCAATTTATATATCAGTCAACCAATTGCTATATATATTAACGTGCATACACATGCATACACACACTATGCATCTTTGGATCAGTATCAATTTAATCCAACGATGTAGTTATCTATATTTTGGACCATTAAATTAAAAGTGGTATCAATCCAAAAGTCCATAGTGTGTGCATGCACGATACATACACAATTTGTGTATGCACGCTAATATGCATCATATATATGAATAAAATATTGATGATATGAGAAGAATTGGACTACTGTAATTTAGCACACTCGTAGAATGTAAGTGCTCCCTAGTTAAGTAGGAAGAATCATGCTACTTACATCATCAACAGTAGGATGTTAAATTTAAGGTGGATATTAAATTTTCTCTCTCCTACTTTATCTCTCTCTCTTAAATCAAGTCACTATAAATTAGAGATCCTACGGTTAAAACAGTAGGTAGCACGGTGCTGCCTACTTAAGTAAGTAGCACCTCCATTTTTCCATATAATATATATATATATATATATATATA